>JARQZK010004334.1:997500-1112500 GCA_030704885.1 Cynegetis impunctata
AAACTGTTTAGTACTGTATTTTTCTCGGATATAAGTGGGTAAACTTCGGAAATTGAGTTTACTCAAAAGATTTTTATTTCAACCTACGAAAAGTGAATTTCTTATTCCTTTATAAAGTTATCAATATTGATTAGTTTTAGCACAAACTTTCACACTAAATAAACTTTTATAACTTTCAAAAGTTATTTTACTTCTATTTGAAAATTGTTGTAACTCGTCTTTTCGACCTAGACCTGCATTAGAAGAAAAAATTCATAGGATAATAATTTTATGATCTGAAATAATTTTCAAGTGGAATCGAGCTGGGAAAATTCCAATAGCCGACACCGTGATCAAAACTAAATCGATGAAAAAACATCGGACTCATATATTCCCTTTCCTACTCTTGACATAATTAAAAAGATGAAAAACTCCCGAAAGCAAAACGATGAATCATCTTTTCCAATTCGAAGTTTTCATCTTGTTGCTACGTTTTCCTTTGAGCTACGTCGACGGACCTTTCCTCCCTTTCTGGAAGCGTTCTTGGGAGCCAGTTCCATTAAATCCACCCCTCCGCAAGACTCCTATAAAAGATATACCCGAATGTCTGGAACCAGTATAAGACCAATCTTCTGTTATTTATTTCCTTAACAACATGAGTTCCCTTCATAATACGTGAAGGTATGTTTTCTTTTTTCTTTTGGGAAACGGGGAAGATAACTCTATCTGGAACAGCAAAAAAATTGGATCGATCAATGCGGCCCTTTGTTATTATTAGAGGTATAAGCTTAAATTTATGGTTACATTGATGTTTTGTATGGAACATTTTGATATTAATAATTTATTTCTTTATCGAAGAAGGGGTCAACTAGCGTGTACCTAGTGACGTTCTTACAAGATACTGGTAAATTATATCTGAGAGAGACGTGATGGTTCTTTTTGTCCCTTTTCACAGCTCAAACGAAGGTAGATAGTTTTAAATTTCTTTTGAATCTTATCCTGATCGTGCAAATATCATATAAAAACTGTATCTTGAGTGATATGTTACTGGATAATATTCCTAGTTTTGTATGTATTGAACCGAGTTGATAGCCGAGCAATTATGTGTGTTTATTAGCGTTCAGGAGGTCCTTGGTTCAAATCCCGGGGTCAACTAGTCTGCCATGAGCTTTCCTGAGAGGTTTACCTCATGGCCTTTTCCATTTTTGATTATTTATATGTATTGATCTGTCTTGTAGTAATAGCTAGAAAATAGTCACTTATAATATCTAATAGTATACATTAGCACTTCTTTTTGTCACTCGTTCTTCCTAATGCAGTGTCTACTAAATTGAAAGAGATAATTAGGCTTCATTATTTGTCTTTGATGTCTTTAAAATATCTCTTTTAGAATGTGTAGGTCATAGCAGGTACCATATTGCAAAAATATTTTTCATGAAAAATTTCGCTCTTCAAAATAAGAAAGATGAATTTTTTTCAAGAAGTCCTGCATTCAAGTTATGTCAAGATTTTGTCTATGTAATTCTCTCATTATTATGTAGTTTCAAAACTATTTCTGAATCAATAGTTGGTGTCTTGAATCAACTTGTGTACCTCCTCAGAAGTCAGTTGAAACAATTCATAAGAATGGTAAAATACATCATTCCTAGTAGAACTCCATGCCTGAGAATTTCAAGCTTCCAAAGACGGCAACAATGATACGATGAACAAAAACAAAATTTGAATTGACTAAGTTTATTATCACAAAAATACTTTGAAAAATATAACACTGCGATTGCAATTTCGGTCACTAGACCATCATCGGGCAGATTGAGTTAAGAATTAATACATAAATTATAGATTTGCGCTTACGGGTAGGAAAGAATTATTGCAGGTACCTAAATAGACAAGAGGAACCCATTTCAAGAAGGGCTAATAGAAGTGGATTTCCCAAATTGGTACAATAAAATGTTCTTAGGAAAATAATTATTGTTTGAATACACTAAATATATGAGAATATATCAAGTCAATCTAGTCGTTCAGCAAGATATCTTTTGCATTATAATTGAGTTTAAAAATTTCTAATGATTCTATGTAAGTAAGTTTGGTTCCTTTCGGTAATTTGTGCATAATTTCAAAGTTATCTATTTGTGGAAACGGGTGGTGGTTTTCACGGCACTGGTTTGAAAACGTTGAATCCGTTTCATTTAAAAAAATATTGTTGGTGTTCTTTAAATTAAAATTTGAAAAATAAAACGGATTCGACGTTTTCAAATCAGTGCCGTGAAAACCACCACCCGTTTCCACAAATAGATAACTTTCAAATTATGCACAAATTACCGAAAGGAACCAATCTTACTTACTAAGAATCATTAGAAATTTTTTAACTCAATCATAATGCAAAAGATATCTTGCTAAACGACCAGATTGACTTGATATATTCTCCTATATTTAGAGTATTCAAACAATAATCATTTTTCTGAGAAAATTTTATTGTACCAATTTGGAAAATTCACTTTTATCAGCCCTTCTTGAAATGTGTTCCTCTTGTCTATATAGGTTCCTGCAATAATTCTTTCCCGCCCGTAAGTGCAAATCTATAATTCTGTATTCAGTTCTTAACTCAATCTGCCCTATGATGGTCTAGTGACCGAAACTGCAATGGCAGTTTTATATTTTTCGAAGTATTTTTGTGATAATAAACGCGGTGAATTCAAGTTTTGATTTTGTTCATAATGTTAAATTATCACGTAGTAACGACGGATTCCATCAACTATTTAATAATGATACGAGTGGAATTATATTCGAAATGAAGTTACGATTTATTAATAATAATCTCGTCTTGTTCGCGCTCAATGATAAGTGAACGTAAGCAAATTAAAAACGATTCCAAATTAAATTCCGGAACGTTTGCCACGATTCCCTTCCGGCTTCTTTCAAATGAAGGAGAAGAGATAGTGCTAATGTTTCCCATTCTAGAAGCTTGGCTACTTCGCTGGGGAGATAATGAAAACGTTGAATCTTTATGACGGCGAAATGTGGGACTGTCTCAATGTTCTCATGTGATGCTTATGGGGAAACATGGCACTCTTGGGACTACATAGTTAACTTGATCGTACAAGATTCGGAATAAATCTTCCATTCCCCAGCGTAACACTCAGCAGCTGAATATCTACTTATGATATCAACGCTTGCTTCATTAAACAATAATGGATTATTTACAACAAAGAATTTGTTTGAATTTTATCTTTCAACTTAATACATTCATACATATATATATATATATATATATATATATATATATATATATATATATATATATATATATATATATATATATATATATATATATATATATATATATATATATATATATATATATATATATATATATATATATATATATATATATATATATATATATTTATTTATTTATTTATTTATTTATTTATTTATTTATTTATTTATTTATTTATTTTTTTATTTATTTATTCATTCATTCATCAATTTATTTATTCTTCCATTCATCTATTTATGTTTCATTGGCAATAACTGGCGATCGATGTTTGAATAACAAAGTTAACGTTTCGTCACAAAAGTAGTAACTTTTTCAGAATGATAACCCAATACAATTCAACAGAAAATCTTAAACGAAAGAATTCATATACTTTATAATACATTATAACAATCAGACGGACAATTCAGAATGAAAAATATATCCCATTGCATTCTTTCACATAATTTTAACTCACCTAGGGTGAATGTAGGTCACACTACACTAAGTCACATTTAACAAATTTATTCTTAATTAATAAGTTAACTTGGACAAATTGTGATGAATCATAGACTGTATAAACTTTCCAATATTTAGAGGAACATGAAAAATATTAGATATTCAAAATAAAATTCGAAATTTAAAAATTATAGAATTGTTATGAAACATTTAAGAACAATATACGGAGAATAACAATATGAACCATGATACAGCGAATATAATAAATATTTACATTTATACAGGGTGGGCCATCCATAACTTTCCACCCCGAATTTTGAGCTTTGGGATAGAATAACGAAAAAACGCTCGGACAGTTGAAAGGGGAACAAATAAGGGTGTTCAAATCAGTTTGATATCACTACCCCTCTAGCCGCAACCCCTAACAGCTCTAATTTTTGAATAGGGAAAAGGGGTCGAGCAGCACCTTGTTGGAAAGGCAATTCAATTTCCTTGCATGAGTGTATTTTTTTTTCATCGCTTATTAATTATTATACAGAGTGACTCAGTATTGCATCAATAACTTCCACACGCCGAATTTGGATCTTTGAGATGGAAAAAACGCTCGGACGGGTCAAAAACTGAATTCGATATCACTACCCCTCTAGCCGCTACCCTAACAGCAATTATTTCAATTTAAACGAAAGCGCACGATTTACTTTGTAAAAATTATTGTTTTCACGTTTTCAGTTATTGTCTCGGTTTCAGCATTTTCAACATGTGTTTGGCATACGCGTAGTGATCGAGAAATTGCAAAAAAAGTCGGCGATAACAGATTTCGTTGATATTGAGATGGAGAAGCTGTTTGAAAATGAGAACTGTTAGGGGTCGTGGCTAGAGGGGTAGTGATATCGAACTCATTTGAACACCCTTATTTGTCCCCCTCTCAACAAAAATCTTGACCCGTCCGTTTTTTCCATCTCAAAGATCCAAATTCGGCGTGTGAAAGTTATTGATGCAATACTGAGTCACTATGTATAATAACAAAGTGATGAAAACAAAATACACTCATGCAGGAAATTGAATTGCCTTTCCAATAAGGTGCTGCTCGACCCCTTTTCCCTATTCAAAAATTAGAGCTGTTAGGGGTTGCGGCTAGAGCGGTAGTGATATCAAACTGATTTGAACGCCCTTATTTGTCCCCCTTTCAACGAAATTTGACCTGTCCTAGCGTTTTTTCGTTATTCCATCCCAAAGCTCAAAATTCGGGGTGGAAAGTTATTGATGGCCCACCCTGTATATATATATATATATATATATATATATATATATATATAAATATATATTATTATTAATATATATATATATATATATATATATATATATATATATATATATATATATATATATATATATATATATATATATATATATATATCTTGATAATTATTAGCAATAACAGGCTGGTTGAATCATAAAAAACTCGATTTTATTAAAAAGTTGACGTTTCACTACGACATTCGTAGTTTATCAAAACTTTTGAAAAAATTGAAATCTCCTTGACATTTATTGATTTGAAAAAATTTGAATAGACAAAGACTGCTTTGTCTCGCTAAAATTTTTTTCCGAATGTGGTTGTTCTTTGTTATTTATTACGTGCTATTCAGTCTAATATCAACATTCAAAATTGTTATCATTAGATGGCAAAGGAAACCACAGAAACCTTTACCTACGTAATGTT
This sequence comes from Cynegetis impunctata, assembly GCA_030704885.1. Taxonomy (NCBI): domain Eukaryota; kingdom Metazoa; phylum Arthropoda; class Insecta; order Coleoptera; family Coccinellidae; genus Cynegetis; species Cynegetis impunctata. The sequence goes on from JARQZK010004334.1 coordinate 1,002,912, forward strand.
CGAAAATAAAAATTATAGGGTACTATTTATCTAACAACAACTAACAATCTGAGAAATTAGTCGCAGGAAAATATTAAAAAAGTAGAGCAGAATTATCGGTATAGAACGTTTATATGGAAGCAGCCGTAGACACGTGTTTCGGACTCTTTGGTCCTCATCAGAACGGCGTAGCAAATTTTCAATCCAATGCTTTGCTACGCCGTTCTGATGAGGACCAAAGAGTCCGAAACACGTGTAAACAATTAAAAATAGATCACAGGCAACAACAATTCGAATAAATAATTATATATATATATATAAATATATATATATATATATATATATATATATATATATATATATATATATATATATATATATATATATATATATATATATATATATATATATATATATATATATATATATATATATATATATATATATTTATATATATTTCCAGAAAAACATTTAGTAATTCCCTCACAATTTGCCATTATTCGACTACTCTAAGATTATAGACATATTTTTAATAATTTTTCCGTTTCTCCTTAAACTTCACGTTTTCTATAAATCATCCAAAATTGCAACTTAATAGCTCACTCGTTTCTACGCGAGCATCTGAAATGCCCGTTTCTAATTGAAATATAAAAGATGCTATGAAAATAATAATCTGGGAAGTAAAAACGTAGCGGTTGCTTCAGACTGGCGTATACAAAGGCGTAATCACATAGTACATAAACGCTGCAGATTGTTCCATTATTTCAGGGTGGGACGAAAAGGCAGAATTCAATAGATCAGGGAATATTAGAATTACCAAAGTGGGTGGGCCCCCGGAAAAGATGATGCGTGAAGTTTCCTTTATGGCTATTGTCCTGTTTTTGACGTCTAAATCCCCTTAAATTTACGACCTGTACAGGAACGGCAAATATGGCATATATAGCACTAAGCGAAATACGGAGATTGATCAAAAATTTTGTTCGTGTGATCAGTAGAAATAGAGATAACTTTAATTCTGAGAGAAATTCAGAATTGACGTTTCAATAGTTTATTCAAGAACTGCATACTTTTATCTGTCAAACTTAAATGAATATTTCGTCCTGGTCAAGAATCCCTTGTAAATGGAATGCAATTATCGAAAATCACAGCGATAATTGAATTGTAGAAAGCGAAAGAGCCCTGCGATAATTGCACTGTAGACCGATAATTGCATAGTAGCATAGTTCATATTACAGTTATTGATGACAAGCTAAGAATTTATGAATTACTAACGTCAGTTTGACTAGTTGAAAGTTTATTCGGGAAATATTCCCTCAAATTTTACTCGTGCATCAAAATAACCGGATGATTTCGCATTCTAGCGTGTTGTCTCTAAAAAAACTGCATTCGGTCATTTTCATATTTTCTCCAAAAATGAAAATGAGCTCATTCAGTTTTTTGACAACACGCTGCCATGCAAAATTATCGGTAATTTTGATGCACTTGTGCAATTACTTCATTCAATCACTTGACGCCGTATAGAGTTTGGATAAAGCACATTGCTCGTGCAATAAGCTGGTTGATAGCCATTATGGCTGACAAGTCGTTTTTGGACAACGATGGGACCGATGTTGTCAATCATTTGAGACAGACTCGAGTAGACGCTCAAGTTGATTCAGAGAAATCAATCTCTCTCAATATCCAAAATTCCCCGACTAGTGGCAGCCTTTATGGCCTATCAGTTACGCCAAACCTCCTACGCCAAGCTCGTGAGACTTGTTACGAACCTCATCAATTTCGTCTGCTCGATTGTTTATTATCGATAGTTTTCCGCCAAATACGGAATAAATACAATAGTTTACTGACGAATTATTGGCTAATGCTATTGTTCGAATTTTTACTATGAAGAGTACCTTCTATTTTCAATGATATAGGATAGTAGCACGATGAAAAAAATGAAAACGTGTTGTCAGCGGAACTTCGTCACTGAAGTCGTATATTCCCCTCATTGTGGATCTTCTTTATATAAAAATTCTCAACCCCCTAACCCTAAGTCAATTTGAAGAGGTTATGGATATGAGCAAAACCTTAAAATAAAAAAAAACATAAAATCTCTATATCAAAATGGCGGTGGCCATGGAAAATAGTTGAAAAAACTTATAGACACTTCCCTTATATCAACTCAATCTACGTACGAAATTTCAATCTCTCACTCAATCTGGAGATAATGAGAACATGCGCAGATCCTCAAAAACTAGAGAAAAATAGAATAAAATAGTATAAACCAACGAAAAGCATCTCCCTTACATAAACTGAAAATCCACTCACGAAATTTCAACGCTGTACCTCAATCTGGAGAAGTTCAGAATTGCCCAAAATAAGAAAAAATCATGAAATCATCACATGGTGGCTGTTATCGAATAAATTTGATACCATCAAAAAGAATTTCCCAGGCATCCATGTAATCCACGTACAAATTTTCAATTCTTCACCTCTATATCAAGGGGGTTAAGGGGAGTTGCGAATCTTCAAAAACCGGTTTTATTATTTCATCAGAAAGTTGAATTCCAGATATATTGTTCATAATTAATTTGCACATTTTCTGGCACTGGTTTGAAAAATATCTTCTTAATGCATCTCCCCACCACAGCCCTCTACAATGTTTGCAGATACCAAAATTTAGACTGAATTCACTCAAATTTTATTGCTAAAATGTACCTTGATAAAATATGCCCATATATCAAACAACACAAAAACCTCAAAACCATAATCCAGGAGGTCTAAAACGGATTTAAAAGCCATTCCTGCCCCTCTCCGACGACTTTCTATACGAATAAAGTATAAACTTTCAAATAAAAACACTTGGCTTATGTTTCACAATATAAAAAATATTTAGATACTGTATTTAGCAGTAACGAAAAGTCGACATGTTTCGAGTTATGAACTCATTATCAAGACTGACCAGTCTTGATAATGAGTTCATAACTCGAAACATGTCGACTTTCCTTTACTGCTAAATACAGTATCTAAATATTTTCATATTGTGAAACTTAAGTCAAGTGTTTTTTATTTTAAAGTTTATACTTTATTCTTCATGATGTTTCACCAAGTGATGTGCGAGAATTCAATCTCAGACTTTCTATACAGTGAAATAGTCGGTTATTTTCGTTGAAAATACAACTAAAAATAAAAAAGCCATCACACAATTTGGTTGTATAAAATTTCTCGAAGCTTAATAAATTATTTCTACGCCTGTATTGTGACCATGTGAAACGAGCATATACACCCTTCGTGTCATTTTGTTTAATTTTCAACTTCAGTATCGGTGCTGCTTGCGTTGAACCCGAATTTTAAATATCGTCACGCGCGTTTGGAGTATTTTCACAGTCATAAAAATATGAGTTAACGCCGCTTATTAGCGGATTTTCAGTTCCCATATGCCGCAAGATCATCAATCATTAGCCAACGTCAATGGTTTCATATGGTCCGTGTTTCCGAATTTATATTAATCATCGAAATTTCAGTATATATGGAGTTAAATGACCAGCTCTTTACAATAACAAAAGTTCCTCTGTTATAAAACTGTACTTCATGTGTTTAAATATAATTTTGCATTTATCCCACTATGATGAAAGAGAATGGAATATTCTATGTAGTATTTTATGTAATCGTTAATAATTCTTGATAACGATATTGTAATGGTAGGATATTTGAAAAGATTATGTATTCAAAATTTTTACTGAAATTTTCATTTGTGAAAAAACAGCTTTTATCATCAAAATAGCTGGCAAAATCGAATCTGTGATGGATTTTAACTTCATATCACTTGGAAAATATTCACGATAAACTGTTCATCTTTTGATAGATTCGTTTTCATTAGTTTACTTCTAGCAATTTTTTCTCACACAGTTATTTTTTGTTTTTTATGACTTTTCGAAGTTAAGATTACAATATTGTGTAAAATAAATATTTTAAAATATTGATATCACACCTAATCTTGGTTGAATTACTAATTCTAAATTCAATATAAAATTCTCAAGAATATTTATACACTTGAAAGAAGAAATATTATATAGTTTTCAATTCATATATTGAATTTATCCATCTTTGGAACGCAACATGCCGCCAGCGTTGAAAGGATCGCCTTTCAAAACACATATCAATATGCATTTATGGTTATAGCTAACCTTGATAGTGTTAATCTTCGAGGGTCGTTCAATAAGTCCTTAGAAAAAGATAGGAAAACACTGTTTTTTAGGGTAAATTTTTTTTTTTTCTCAACATAGTCTTCTTTCCGCTCTACCCACTCTTCCCAACCTTTTTCCCAAATTTTTTTTCCCTCCAAAAAATTGGATTTCGTAAGTTCTGCAAAAGGCTCATTCGTTTGAGAAATGATGTCCTCGGTGGAAGTGAACCGACGTCCGCCAAGCCATTTCTTCAGATTGGGAAACAGGAAAGAGTCACTTGGGGCCAGATCTGGTGAATAAGCAGGATGCTGCAACAATTTCATCTTCAATTCCACAATTTTGGCCATGGAAACAGCACAGGTGTGCACACGCGCATTGTCCTGATGCAAGAGGATTTTTTTCTTCTTCAAATGCGGACGTTTTTCTTCGATTTCCTCGCTCAACCGTTGCAATAACGACGCGTAATACGGCCCTGTTATCGTTTTTCCTTTTTCCAAGTAGTCGATGAAAATTGATGCCCTGCGTATCCCAAAAGACTGTGGCCATCACCTTGCCGGCCGATGCCACTGTTTTCGCCTTCTTTGGAGCCCGTTAACCCTTGAAAATCCACTGTGATGACTGTCTCTTCGTTTCTGGAGTGTAGTAGTGGATCCAGGTTTCGTCCACAGTTACATATCGACGAAGGAATTCGGCAGGATTGCGACGGAAGAGCGCCAAACATGACCTCAGAGTCGACGACACGATTGCGCTTTATTCTCCTCTGAGAGCAAACGCGGCACCCATCTTGCCGAAATTTTTTTCACAGACAATTTTTCATGCAAAATTGAAGCGACTGTACCTTGTGATATGCCTGTGGCCTCAACTAATTCGCGCACTTTAATTCGTCGATCGCTCAAAATCAGGTCGTGGATTTATTGATGATTTCAGGAGTAGGACACCTCCACTGGGCGTCCCGGACGATGTTCATCTTTTGTGGATGAACGGCCACGTTTAAATTCATTCACCCAATTGTAGACTGTCGCAAACACAGGTGCAGAGTGCCATGAACTGCATCCAACTCGGCTTTGATTTCTTTCGGCGTTAAGCCTTTCAAATGGAAATGTTTGATGACAGCCCGGAACTCGCTTTTCTCCATTGTTATGTATAAAACAAATGTTGTTGACTTTAATCGACGATAGAAAATTGACCTACGTCATGGATCGAGCTGAAATTTTTGACAGCTCTCCTATCGATAGTGCTGCTAACGGAAAAAAAATCTTTACCGATACTACGAGCGCCATCTCTTGGATTTTCTAAGGACTTATTGAACGACCCTTCGTACATTACTGTTATTTATTTTTTTAATGATGCAAGTGTCTGTGCGGTAAGGAACTTCGTTCCAAAACATTCGCCGAGAGCCCGACGAGATCTCCACACGACACGACGGCATCTAGGCCAGTGTTGCCAATAATATGAATTACAAAGAAGATTTGGAATGAGTTGAGGTTATATTATCGATTCTCATAATTTTAATAATAGAAGTAAACGTCCGGCCAACTACTTCTGAATTCACTTGTTATGGTTCATTGCTTACTGAATAAAATGCAAACACCAACTGGGAAAATTATTAATTCGAAAATAAGAACCCTAATTCATGGAAAGTCCTAGTTAGTGACTAATATAGATAAATATAAAAATGGGCTCACAACTTTACATGTACTCTCGATAAACAACACGATGTATTGTTGTCCACATAATAAACAGAACTAATTTTTTCCAACATGCTGTTCTATACAATATTTTTCTTATCATAACGAAAATCGTCTTGTTGTTTAAGTTTATATAATTTTCACATAACGCCCTATATTGACTCATAGTTTCTAGATACTATCAAATTAATTACCATTTGTTTCCATCCGTTTTATTATTTCTCATGATATCTACGTTATGAAAACATATTTTCTTCACCTGACTATTCCATACGATGAATTCCTTTTCATATCCTCAAAGACCTAAATATTTGAACTCAGGAAAGTTACGGAAATCCGACAGCACTGCATGCGTATTTCGTTTCGTTTGTATGAAAGCGCATACATTTCACTTGGATGCATTCACGTCGTGATACGATCTAAACCCGTACTCCATTCCTCCTTTTTTTGACGTCTCACGATGTTCACGCACATAATGCTTTTCCAACAAGCTTTCGATCGCCTTATTATTAGATATGTGGGTTTTCTATCCTCAATTCGAACGCGTCAGAATTCCGGCCAGCTTAATACGTTTCCGGAGAAAGCGAAATACATATTTCGCCCAGAAGAAAAATGAGAAACGACCGTAAAAGGTATACAGGACAGATGAGTTCCCGAACCCCTCAACTCGAAAACCTGAAGAGGCACGGGTATATCGAGCGGACACAATTTTGCGTTATATTCGATATATTATTACGATGGGGTTTTTTCGGAATATAGAATTTATACGTCGGTGAAGAGATGTCGTGAGGATATGACGGATGAGGAATTCTTCCGCCAGGGAAAGCACACGAGAAGTGTGGAGATAAGAGCGTGCGATATCAACAACTCGAAACTCATCATGTGGGATTTGAGAGTGTATATTTTCTGCTTCTCATCCGTCCTTTCGCGAAGAGCCCTAATTTTCATTTAATGAACAGTGCCCACGATGGGTTTTCTCATTTCAATGGAAATTCCCATTCAGCTTTTATCAAATCAGCGAAGAATACAATAGGGATTCGTCTCACTAGCGTAAAAAATTTTTACTTCAATAAAATGTTCTGGCCTTTCCAGAAAAAATCTTTTTTATATATAGTATAATATTCAATATTTGAAAAAGCACTTTCAACATGAGAAGAAATATATATATATATATATATATATATATATATATATATATATATATATATATATATATATATATATATATATATATACAGAGTGTCGCCGATTGAAGTTTTCTCCAGAATATTTCGTTTAATATGAAGATTTGAATGAATTCCAAAAGCTTGTTGATTTTTAGTTTGAGGAGGAATTTGACTCATATTACTTGTTTTATAGTTACCACCCCTTTGTAGCTCTGAACTTTGAGTTTCCAAACGGCACCATTGGGCATGTATTACATTCTATGAAAGTTTTTTTGACATTGCCTGGGAATTCGTTAATAAATTGAAATATATGAATTCATTTTCAGGAGAAAATAAGGTAAGAGAAATGTAAGGCTCTTTATTTGTACTCGCATATATATATATATATATATATATATATATATATATATATATATATATATATATATATATTATATATATATATATATATGTTGTTAAGAAATGTGTACATTCTCTTGCTTTGCCTCTATATCTATGTATAACAAATCGTTTACAGTCGGGTCAAATGCCCAGCATTATGGAAAGAAATCATTTATTACCCCTGTTTTTAAATCAGGAAATAAGCAAGATATTGCAAATTATCGACCTATCACGATTATCGGTACCATCTCAAAGGTTTTTGAATCTATTGTTGCAAATAATATTTGTGAACTCTGTATTTTATTTATTCATCAAAACAACAACATGGCTTTATCAAAGGTAGATCTACCCTTACGAATTTAATTTTTTATAATAATTTTATTTCAGAAGTGCTAAACGATAAAACACCGAATATTTTGAAACAGGTAGATTCTATTTATCTTTGATTTCGCTAAAGCTTTTGATTCTGTGAATTCATAATTATTAATCTTTAAATTATCTAAGTTTGGTCTTAGTGGATCCACTCTAAAATGGCTCTTGTCCTTTTTGTCTGATCGTCAACTGCCAGGTGAGGATTAAGGGAAATTTATCTGATCCATTCACTGCTACCTCTTGGTGTTCCTCAGGGATCACACCTTGGGCCACTTTTATTTATACTTTTTATAAATGATATTGTTGATGATCTCTCTGTTTACTCTATACTTGTCTTTGCTGATGACATTAAAGTATTTAGAAGGATTTCAAATTTTTATGATCAGGTTGGCTTACAGAAAGACTTAGATAAAATTTATGTATGGTCATGTCTTAATAAGATCAAACTTTAATTGTGACAAGTGTAAATTCATTTCTTTCGTTTCGTAGCAAATCTAATAGATTACTCTTCCAGTATAGCATCAATGGGATTTTTTCTTGACAAAGTTGAGAGTATGAGGGATCTTGGAGTTTTCTATTCAGAGTGGACTTTGAATTTCATTTGCAAGTTAGATATGTCACCTCTAGGGCATTTTAAATTGCTAGGATTTCATTAAAAGGACTACTAAAGAATTTAAAACCATTTCTTCTATTATTTATCTATATAAGACTCTTATAAGGCCTATCTTATTGTATGCCTCCATCATTTTGGTCTCCACATGACAAGTATTTGGTTAGGGAGCTTGAGTTAGTTCAACATAAGTTATTTAGGTATGTTGCGTATAAAATGAATCGGAGAATGAGTGTAGTTGATCATGACTATTTTGATTTAGCCTTGTTTCTCAATTTAGAATCTGTTAAGTCATTACATGTCTATCATGATATCTACTTTCTTAAAAAGGTGCAGCTTGGTCTTGTTAACTGTTGATCCTATTGTAAAAATTATTTGATTAGCGTGAAAACCGCTATAATCTTAAGGGTATTTTAGAATTTATCAAGAGAGTACTTCAAGAAGTGATTATGTTAAGTATTCCTCTGTCCCTAGAATGAGGCGAAAGTGGAATAAAATTGTTATACCTGCGGGTCTCTCTAATATAGATTCTTTATCCTAAGTTTAAACGAGAACTTAAAACTATTGTTAATAGATATTTGTAAGATTATTTAATTGAAATTGCAAGTTTTCATTGTTGTATGAGGAATTTACTATTTGTTTTTTTATGTAAACTTATATTACATGTAAAGGGTTTTTGCCCGTTGAATATTAATAAATAAAAAAAAAATAAAAATAATAATAATAGAATAAACTAGAATTTTTTCTCCGGAAACGAAATGTGTATTGAATTGCTATTTATAATCTGTATAGTTAGTTTTACCTGAAAATAAGGAAAAGACAATCAAAGTTCATTCCTCTAAAAAAATATTTATAACTTTATAAAGAAGTAAAAAATAACTTTCTACAGGTTGAAATAAATTATATTGATTAAACGCGTTTCGTCATAACATTGACTTCATCTCGTACTAAATTATGGTATTGCAAAACAATCTATTTATATGAAAAATTGAATATGAGACAGGGGTTCCTAGAGAAACTAAATAACAATAAGCAATTCATTCAGAGTTATTGGTAGGTATATTGAACAGATTAAGGAGAGGAGAAGAGTTTAATTCAATCTGGTCGTTAACTACCTTTCCGGAATATTTATATTTATTGATGTATAGGGATTCGCAACAGTTGGTTTTGTGGAGACTATTTTCTAACAGTAATATATTATAATTGTGATTAACGATAGGGTTTTCTTGAATAAGCCAAAACTGTCGTTTTTGGGAGCATTAACTGCTTCTTGGCTACTGAGTCTCATTCTGCGATCCAGTAGGCTTGCTGATCCTGAAGCAACAGGAAAACTGTCTGAACTAACTCTGCAGCCACATCTGTTGCAGACCATCAATCAAACAGCCAGAACGACGTCGAGCGGCACAATCAGATCTACATCGCATTTACATCTTACAAAAGGCGACACCTTGTTTAGATGGCCGTGTTGCAGAATACACACCCAGGTATGGACAGGATTGGCCTCCGCACCATGAAGGCAGAAAAGGATTTGTGATCTTTCGATTATTTCTAGTTAGAATACGAATCGAACGAATAAAAAATGCGCAAGTCTCTTAAATAAGAGAATTTCTTCGGTTTTTAGATTTTTCCGGAAAAATTTGTTCGCTGCAAATTAATGATTCGAGAAATATTTTCTGTATGGAATAATCCACATTAAATGAAAATACTTTAATTTACGTGTGGAGAAACTGTCGGTGATATATGTCTCTAATGTTCAAGCGAAATTCCATGAATATTTCTTCATCGTACATCTCACTACACATAGTTCACCAGAATTTAAGTTTCATACAACCAGTTAATAGAAAATGCCCTCAAATAAACGTAATATTTTAAAAGGTGTTTATGATTGAAGTTGCCTGAACTGATATGTAATATTTATGATTATTTATCTCTACTGTGGCTCCATAGCTCAGTGCGATGGACCACTGAACAGAAGGTCGATGGATCGAATCCCGGTCGAATCAACGAATTAATGCGGAGCCACCTCTCGGGAGGCAAGGGCAAATCACCGAAAAGTATTCTGCCTTGTAAAGCCTCTCTATAAAGACGTTCGGAACCGTCGTAAAACTGTAGGTCCCTTCTATTCGTGTATCACTGTATCACGCACAACACGAATAGTTGCAGAGAGGTCGCCTACGCCCGAAACCGGGTAAGATACTTGAAGAAGAGAGAATCTCAGAAAATTTCACTGTGAATAAGAAGCTAATAAAATTATTATGATTATCGAAAATGATGTCAATTAATTGTTGATTTGAAATAACGATTTTGAAAATATGAACATTCCTTCTGTCAATTTTGAACATTGCTAAATTATAAATAAATACGATTATATGGAAAAAAATCGTCAAAAAAATAAAATGCATGACTTAAAAAAAGAAAACGTGTAACCAACCTCCCTTTTGAAAGATATTTATGCCCAAGCTAGCAGGGAGATTGGTTAAACATATAAGGGTTCTGATTTGTTCACAGTAATAATAACAAAGTAAAATGAAGGTATTTACTGTTTTCTCAATACATTGATGAGACTTATCTTTATGTTTTAGTATATATTCTGTCGACGTTTTTCTTGGGGGGATTGTACTCTTGACTTCTGCCCTTTTTGTAACTCTTTTCTTGGTAGCTCCAGATAAGGTGGATATTGGCTCCAGGTAAGGTGAATTTCAAACTTCAGACAATGTGGCTTTTAGCTCTAACCAAGGTGGCTAAAATAATTCGGGGCAAATCAACATACAATCTCAAACTTAATATGTTCCAAGAATATCTGTAGGGTATCGATGGCCAATTCAAACTAACATTTAGATTTATCTCAAGCAAAGATGCTAAGAAAGACAGTATATGTTCCAACATTAAACTGAACATCAGATATGACCACGTGAAATTTGCCATCGTTAGCCTACAAAAATCTTGTGTTAAATTGAGGAAATGAAATAAGCAAATAAAGTAAAAATATTTTAAATTAAGAAATGCAAGATGATTATTTCAATATTGAAAGATAAGTAATTTAATATAGATAAATGAAAAAATATGAAATGGCGAAAAAATGAAATAAGGAATCAATTCAGATTTTCAAGATAATGCATTAATACGGAATAGTTATATTTCTTCTCATAACTTACCGTCTATCCGACGCCACAGATACTTAATAAATTTTAATAAACTTTAACAAACGTTCAATTGATATTGACTATAATTCTAATAACTAACGATGTTTCTTCTGCTATAGTTATTTGGCTAAAAGGACCGATATTACGTGTTTCACGTGGAAATCCAACGCTCTTTCCATACTCTCTTGTACGCAGGTCATTCATTCAGGCGTTTTATAGCGAGGAATCACGAATTTACACGTTACAAACGCTTTAGCTCTTCTTTGAACTCTTCAATACTATTTATGCTAGTTAGAAATGATGGCAATGTATTATACACAGTAACAGACACATATTTGGGACTGTTTTCATATAACGCACTCTTCTGCTCAGGAAAAAGTAGTTTCCTATACCCAATCTCGCAAAAGAGTTAAAATTCTCTTTAGCGTACATTGTCGCATTGAGGACCAATATCGAAATTGACCTATGTTTTTCTTCAAAGATTGAATAAAATTGGCATTCACTCAATGAAATTTCATATTCATAAAGACATAAAAAATTAACTTTTCAAATGTTGAAATATGCGAGAAAAGTACATTACTTAACATTTCGAAAACCTGAGATTGTTTCTTCATGAATAAAATTTCAATGCTTCATATAAAACTAAAAATAGCATTGGAAAATTGATTGAAAACAACAAATCTAAAATTCATAGACATGGACGTATGTACGTGTGTTTATAGACTCAACGATTGTGAAAAATTCTATATAGGACGTACAATTACCCAATTACACCAACGTAGCTATATTAACCAGAAAACGGACTAATTATGCGTGTCATCTTATTCAAGAAAACCATACCTTTAACCACAATTATAAAATATTACAGCTAGAAAATAGTCTCCACAAATCCCTATACATAAATAAATATAAAAATTCCAGAAACCTTTAACGACCAGATTGAAGTAAACCCTTCTCCTCTCCTTAATCTGTTGAATGTATCTACCAATAACTCTGAATGAATTGTTATTTAGTTTCTCTAAAAACTCCTCTGTTATGTTCAATTTTCCGTATAAATAGATTGTTTTGTAATACCATTATTCAGTACGAAATGAAGTCAATGTTATGACGAAACGCGTTTACTCAATAGATTTTTATTTCAACCAGTGAAAAATAATTTTTTTAATTTCTTTATATAGTTATGTTTTCCTTATTTCAATCTATGTATCCTCCTGATAATATTTTTCTTATTATATTACGTGACATAAAAATTTCAATATTAGACCTGTCCTACCGGACGAAATCTAAACCTGTCCTGCCGGCGATCTTGTCACGTCCGAGCCGCATCTGCAGGGAGGTCGAGAAATGAAAAATGCAAAACAAACATCTCCTCTCGGATAAGCGCTCGACACTTTTCCGGCTTCGCCCGTTCGCAAAAACACCCGGATTTATTTCGAGTTTCCAAGGATGAGACTAACGACAGTTTCAGAGTTGGATACACCAAGCGCAGCACCAGCAACTCCCGAAGGACTCTTTTTCGCTGGGAAACGTGCAGCGTCGTTCTTCGGATCTAGTAGAGGCAATTAAGCCGATAGAAAAAAAGGTAGAGCGTTTATAATTCGCGCTGTCGTCGGGCTAATGGGTTTCTCGCATTTCGTCGATCGTCTTTGAGTTTTCGACGTGGAAGTGTCGAATTGAAAGCTACTCACTTACTCCGCTTTTTATTCTGGTACGAATTATTCCATACTCCTATTCAGAACGAATCGTGCGCAATTTTAGTTTTTCCCAGCGTCTACTTGATTTAGGATTTGAAATTATTTCGTTTCCTCAAATTAATGTTATCGAAACGAAGTTTTTTATAGCACTTTACACTTCAAACAAGAATAAAATATATTCCTAAAACTGTGTCCAACAGCGTAGCTAGTTTTGCGCATCACCTGTAGGCGTTTATACCTATTGTTGTTATTTTATTAATGAATAATTAATTGCGGAAGTAATTCAGTAGAAGTTGAGGATAACGATTGTAGTAATGGAATATGCATGTAAAATTCACATATTAATCGAGTTCATTGGACAGGGAGTATTGAGACAGTGATGAGTGATTGCCGGAATTCACATGTCATTGCAATAGTTCGTAGTCCAATAAACCTCCAATTGTTATTGTATTAATATTCGTCTATATTATATACATTAAAGTGCTGACTTGGCTGAAACGAACTTACGTTCGACATTGTCGTGGATCTGATAGTCAGTCCTACGAGAGTCTTAAAGGAGTGACGAGTATGAACCTCCAAATAAAGTAGGTTGAAGAGTAAAACCTTTGCTTTATTGGAAGGACCTACGACCATCCTCACACGATGATGAAGTCAGGTAGATACCAGTTTTTGTGAATTTCAGTAGGACACCCTATATAAATATAAGGATACGAGTATAAAATAAGTGTATTATTTATTACGTATGATTTTGACGTAGGGAATTGATGGTAATTTTTTCAAATGATCTACTATATTCTAATCACATAATAATAATCAGGGATCAAATTGAATAAGTAAAGAAAATTTTTCAACATTTTTCATCATCAAATGACAAAAATAAAATTAAAATTCCATCAGTTTAAATATCGAGTTAAGGTTTGTTAAATTGTGCATGTTATTGACTACATATTCTATAGCGAAAGAAACTTTGTTTCAACCAAGCATCCCACGACACCTCTCGTATTTTTTCCTCTTAAAGTAGGAGGATCATCGTTTATAGAACATCTCAGCTTGGCACCTTTTCATGTTCATTAGTATATTTCAAAGACTGAGAAATAGATATATATATATATATATATATATATATATATATATATAAATATATATATATATATATATATATATATATATATATATATATATATATATATATAGTTAGGTGGCTAACCTCGTAATGAATGCAGAAATAAATAAAAAATAAGATTTTGACCCACTTTCCTGGAATATGAAATTGATATAAATGGCTATGCAAAAAGATATTGTACATCCCTAGCGAAAATCCTTTTTCATTCTAGGATCATGTGGGTTCATAAAACTAAAATCGATGAATAAACAGTCAAAGCGGATGAATTATGACATCAGATATTGACCGTCCTTCCATATGAGATTGAGATGAATGGTGAGGCAACATATATTGTATATATAGATATATTCCAGTACTAATATTTATATGGTCGACACAATATATCGATTTTTTTCCCACTCACCTAGCGAAAGCTCTTTTTTCTTCTAGTACATTGATGAATGTACAGGCAGAACAGATGAATTGTGACATAAGATATTTACTCTCTTTCTTAGATTATAAGATCGACATTAATGACGACGGAATATATATTGTATGTCGATATATTTCACATTATTTATTTTATTACTGATATTTGTATGTTAGACACAAAGCATAGATATTTTTTTGCGTCGTTAGCACAAGCCATTGTTTATGCGTAAGCGACTTTTCTTTTTCTGACTATTCTGTTTCTGACTATTTCATCGACACACGTCCTAGTGTGAAATTAGCATTAACAGCGGTACAACAACATATAGGGTCAAAAGATGTATTTCTTACTATTCATTCCAGTTCTGTTATTCGCATGTTGAATACGAGATATCGATATTTTTCGACATCCCTAGGATTGTTGAATTTTTCATTCGGAGGCGTCGTGAGGTATTTAATTAAACCAAAATCTAGGGATAAACAGCTAAAGGGGATGAATTATGCCATAACATATTGACCCACATTCCGAGATTATGAGATTGACATCGACAGTGAAACAGATTAAGCGTGCCGTACAATGTTATTAAAGGTGACGAGATTGATGAGATCGGTGTGGAATAGTGCTGGGGTTGCCATCACCTAAACTGCTGACGCCGGACAAAAACTTTGAAAACCCCGGTCATTTCAGTGAAATTTAGTTCTTTTCCGGACTATCTACTAATATAACACAGTTGACAGTTTTTCGTTTTTGAGGTAATCGAGAAACAAAAATAAACAGAAATTATGGTATCATCGAATAAAAAACAACTTATAATGATAATTTTTGGTAGATCGAAATATATCAAATAGACTACATTCTACATTGTAACAACAAATTATAGGATAGATCATCCAGTTTCGGTTAGTTAGGTTAGGTAACCAAAAGCCTAAATAATTTATTGACTATAAATTAAAAGTTAGTAACAAGTTATAATTTTTTCGTAATCCCATACTGTTATTTTGATTTAACGGTATTCAGATGACAATTGAAAAGTCAGTGTTAACGGCCGCCGGCCGTTATAATTTCATAACGGCCGCCGGCCGTTATGAAATCACTTGTTCAAATATTTATTTCAAAACATTATTCTGCTTACAATAAAAACATTGAAATCTTGGTCCACAGCGAGTTGAGAGAATAAACCTCTGATTTTCATTTCGCATAGGCTAATAATACAACTTCATTAACCACCTTTACATTCTTGCTTTTACGCCACATTTCAAAATTTTCATAATTTTTTTGATATCGCTCTTGAGTTATTTTCGGCAGTTAATCAACACTCGCTGCACTACACATGATTCTCCCAATATTTCTAAAGGAATTTGATTTTGTTCCTCAATTTCATCCATGGTCGTCGTTAAATCGAACTTGGGAACACAAAAAACTGACGTTGTTTATAAAACTGTCAAAGTGTTCCATGACAACAGACTGCACGACGTTGGGATTTTTCTTTAGAATTGCGAGGTACGGGTTTTTTTCTTTCTTCGGAATCAAAATATAATCTTTCAACGGGATTACGAAAAATTTTTAACGACACACGGCCGATACGCAAATAACGGATTCGGTTAGTTATAATCCTCGGCTGCGCCTCGGATTACAATATCCAACCTCATCCGTTATTTGCTACATATCGGCCTTGTTACGTTGATAACTATAACGAGATCAAGTTTTTTTTACCAAATTAATATTTTTCATACTTGTCAATTTCTGCCAGAATGTCTTTCTTTTCCATCAGAAATTTTTAAAAGTGGGAGCAACTCAAATCTTAAAATTTAAACTTTATTTTAATCAGAGGAGAAACCGTCTGTGTATTCAGCAATTTTCTCTCTGGAGTCAGCTTGTAGGCAGCTTACGATTAAAAATTAATTTTCAACTAAGATTTGTTTCGATATATTGCTCATCTTTCAATCAATCGGGATTCCTCTGACACATATTTTGCAAGCCCGGTTCGGACGACCCCCGGAAGCCCCCTTAACTAGGACAAATCCGGGGAACCCCGGACGAATGGCAACCCTAAGTAGTGCGGATGTACGTGGCCACTTCTATGGGCGGGTTGTAACTCAACTAGTTAACCTACTGGTCATGGAACCGATGGTTAACCAAAGGTTAACCTTCAGACTGTGATCAGTCGTTTTCTGTTGTAAGACGCTAATTCAACTATTGGTTAGGCAACTACCCAAATTCTGACATCACAGGAGTTCTGCGCATAGAAATATATATTTCTATGGTTTTACGAATGCTGCTATACTTTTATCACTATTTTTATTCAATTATTTACGACTGCAGTTTTTGTAATACCACGAAACTGCAGTATATTGTTTCTCATTTATATTTTAGAAATGTATTATCACAAAGTAACGGACAAATCCATCCAATATTAACGAAAAATAATATAAGAGTAGAATAGAATATTATATATATAATAGTTTATTAATTTCAAAGATTATTGATATTCGTACAAAGGTTTTAAGTATTAAAGGTCCCATGATTATGAATAACCTGTAGATGTTTCGGTAACATATGAAACAATTTGAGTATATAATATTTATTTCAAAAAGGCAGTACTAATGTACATTTTAGAAAATATACATATATATGATATATATATATATATATATATACATATATATGATATATATATATATATATATATATATAGAAATATATTACAGGAGTTGTTGAAAATATTGCATGATTAAATTAAGTCTTCCCAAATTCTTAATATTGAATCGAGGAATATTGGGTACCTGTAAATTTATGTTATTAGCAAATTCGATTGTTGCTGCAATATCTTCATCAACAGGAAGCTCAGGTTCATTTTTTTCACATGCTATATTGTGTAGGACAGCACAAGAAACAACGATAGCTTCTACTTTATCAACATTGAGACGACTGCCTAGTGCTACTGGAAATCGCCTCTTCAGAACTCCGAAACATCTTTCGATAGGATTTCTAGTCCTTATTTGACTCTCATTGAAGAGTTGCTCAGCAGGTAGCTGGGGATTTGTCAGAGGTGTAATGAGGTATGGTTTGACAGCATAGCCACTATCACCAACTACAAGAACTTTATTTCCAAAATCACCATTTTCCAGCCTTGACCTCAATCGGGAATTATTAAAAATAGTTCAGTCATGAACTGAGCCTGGCCACCTACATACTATGTCCTGAATGGTTAAATCTGATTTACATAATGCTTGTACATTAAACGAAAAAAATCCTTTCCTGTTTCTGAATATTTTGGCATTATCTCCTCCAGGAGATTTTATTTTAATATGGGTACAGTCTAATGCACCTATACACCTGGGAAAACTGCTAATGGTATAAAAATCAGCTTGAACTTTCTTTACCTCTAGTTCTGTATGTGGCATTTTAACAAAATTCTGACGAAGTCTTGCTATGCTTCTGGTAACTTTATCAATTATTCGGCTTGCAGTGGATTTGTCGATGCCTGTGAAGAAATCAATTCTAGTTATTCATTAATTCATTCTATAGAGCCTGAACATTACCTGTGAAATCCCCTAGTGCTTGTAGAGTTAAACCTGTCGCTAAATATCGAAATGTTATTAATACTTTTTCTTCAGCGCTCACTGCATGGGGCCCTTAAAATAAACCTTTCATGTCACATGTTGAAATATTTCCAAATTCAAATTTTAAATCAATGGAATAGTACTCACTCATATCTAATGCAGATATATATCTTCTTCTAATTTCCTGGATTATAAGTTCAACTGTTTTCTTTGGCATAACCTGAACCTAGATCTGAAATCATCATCATGATTCCATTCAGAAAGTGATTTACTCTTTCTCTGAAATTTCTTGGTGATCTAGGAAAAAGTTCTTTCTTCCAACTAGTTCCAGAAAGGTCTTGCAATCTATCTCTGTATTAGTTCTTGCCAGAACAACTCGCTCTGTAAATCCCATGGGTTTTATTCGAAAATCAGAAATACTTTATGGAAAACGTACGCCGTCCTTGCAATGACAATAATACAACTGAGGCGTCTTCAATAAGAAAATCCAAACAGAGACAATAACCATGAAACTAGTAAATATCTCTATAGTGTCATGTGAAATGTTTTATCTAAAACTTTCTAATGTTCTATTGACCTGAACTTCTACCGTTTAACTCTCCGCGGAATCAGATGCGTAAATAAATTCAATTAGTTAACCCAGTTGGGTTAACTTAGGAAAATTTCAAGTTACAACGACCTGAAATCACAGGATAACCATTGGTCATATGCAAACCAGAGGTTAACCTGTCCGTGTTACAACCCCGACTAAGTATAGTTCACAAAAATCCTTTCAATAAACTTAATTAAGATTAATATATAGAGAAAACCAGCTTTCACAGAAATATTCATTGGGTCGGATTCAAATCTTTCCCTTTCACATGAATGTTCAGCCTTTCACTCAATGGTTCATAGAATATTTTCAATTCCATTGCCAGATGATTGCAAGTATGATAATTAAAATGATTAGAAAAAAACGTACTCAAGTTTTATTATAACAGCATATATCCCGAATTGGAAATAGAGAAATTTATTTCCCTTTATTTGATATATTCAAGCCATAAAGTATCCCAAGAACTTTGAAATTATCGGGGCGAAAATCCCATTTTAGTAACCTGCCCTTAATTTATATTTTTCGTCATTATCTCATTAACCCTTCCAGAATTCCCTGGAGAGGTTCTATCTGTATAAGAGGCAAATATTTTCATTTAGTTCTAAACTCAATCTTCCCTATTATTGTCATAAGACCGAAATTGAGCAAATAAAGGCTAGGTTTGGTAATTGGTACTCAATGCGTATCGCGGCAATTGAAGCATCATTCGGAAAAGTCTAATAGAAGCATCAATCGTGTAAGGAAATCAGCTGTGGCAATTCCGTAAAATTGATACTTGGTCAATTCCCACGCGGGGTCACTGTACGCGAATCCTTCTTAAATTGGCTTTGACGTAGGTTGAAAGTTGAACCTATGTATTAAGTCGACAGCGTGGATTCAAAGCAACTGTACTATTGAATTTCAGTCAATTCGTTAGACGTTCTTATTATAATTCAGAAATATAACTGAGAAATATAAAAAAACAACTTGCAATTCAATATTGTATGTTACTTAAGAGACAACCTCTACTATACTTCCAAAATTAGAAATAGGAGGTCATCTGTATATGAAACACAGATGAAAAAGTTGTATTTGAGAAAATCTTTTCATTGCGTCATCATCGCAATTGGTAAAACATAATAAGCGATACGCCCCCTACCGGTGTCGAATATTACTAACGCATGGGCCATAGATTGATTTGTTAACCTCTGTTTACGTGTATTTTATATGAGAAGTTGTTGAGTTTTAATTGTGTTCTGGATCGTTTACAAACGTTCAGAAGAGATCAATCACTATTGTTGTGTATCCTATTGTTCATCTTGGGCAAAAAAAAACCGAATATAGCTTACATACCTTTCCGAAAGCTGGACAATTCAAAGTTGTATTCCAAACAAAGTTGGGAAACAAGGAAATGATGGACAGAAGAAAAGTGTGGATTCATAACTTGAAGATTGAAAAAAAGTGTCTGAACATAAGAGAGTTGTTCTTTACAAGTTTACTGAGAATAATTAATTTCCCTGCAGTAAGTTTGTGGATTTTTCCACTTAGGAATTATACCAAACTAATGATGTGCAATTTTCAGCTAACCGAAAATGTAGGGTTTTTGAAGTTCAATGCTACTCCAACGAAAAAATCTTCCACTTTATCGGAATCTGAACTTGGGTCCATCAATCCAGAGATTCTAGATAATTGTATTTTCTTTCATGTATTAACCAGAAGATACTATTAAAATAATAATAACAAATAATGTTTATTTGCACAACGAAAATGACAGTTTATCATAAACATCAAAGAATATGAAATAAAACTTGACTATAGCTTGGTAAAATGAACGCGAGGGGTTAACCTCGCTAGGAAATCATGTACACTAAAATACTAAATTGCATAAAATTGCAAAAAATTGCATAATAGCAAAAATTGCATAAAATTGCAAAAATTTGCAAAAATTGCAAAAAAAATTGCATAAAAATTTGCAAAAAATTGCAAAAAACTGCAGAAATTGCGAAAAAATTGCAATTAAAATTGCAAAATTCCAAAAAGTTTCAGAAAATGCCAACAAAAATTTCAAATGATGAAACAAAAAATTGGAAGAAAATTGCAAAATATTGTATGAAATTGTAAAAAATTGCAAAAAAATTTCAGGAAATTCATAGAGAAATTCCAAAAATTTTAAAAATTTTAATAATGAAACTAAAAATTATATATATACCTAGTTAACATGTTCAAAATAAACAATAGCATAGGTATACAGGGTGTCCTAAATGGCCATGGGCCACTATTGCTATCTCGGTAACTATAAGAACTTGGTCAAATTAGAGAAAATGTGCAGTTTTTGGAGGACATTGAAAATCTAGTTTCATATGTAATTTGAAAAACAAAAATTCTATGCTCGAGCTAGCGGGGGTTTTTCGAAAAAATTGCTCAAAATTAACTTATTTTGATTTTTGAATAATCTCAGCAATTATATAATTTTTACAAAAAATTAGTGAAAAGAGAAAATTTATGCATTTTAGACGTTCCTTCAATTTGGTATTTTTTTGAAGGAAATTTGGTTCGTCTAGTTTTCGGTATATTACCATCAAGTTACTTTTTTTAAAATACGGACCTGTATTTTTTATTCCATTTCTCGAAAAAACTATTTTTTTGATTTTAACGATGTATCACATGTTCATATTTGTTTTTTTCGTTTTAATGATAAAAGCCAAAATTAAAGTTGTATTGAGTTTAAAAAAAATGAGAACATCAGAGGTGGCTTAGACTAACAGATAAAACAATTTGAAACAATTATTATTAACCATTGTTTTAATATAAATAAATTGCCTATTTTTAATAACACAAACAGACTGTTGCAGCGTGTAATGAAAGAAACTGTTTATTAAGTTTTCAAACATTCAAACTTTTTGGCCATTTAATTAAATTCAAGTTATGTAAATCTAATAAACCTTAAAACTTCCTTATTTTTTTAAAATTACTTTTGTCAAAATCCAAAAGTGGATGATAAATACCTAATGCATTTGCTTTCATCTTTTCCCATTCTCGCGCCGTTACAGTTTGTTCCCCATTCTGAAGGATCATTAAATGAATCCGTTTATAGTAGCAAATTTCGATCTAGCCTTGTAAAAATTATTGTATTCAGTAAGCGCCTTTCTGGGTACGAATTTTGATACATTTGAAGGGCTCTTTCAGCACTTCGAAATGCTTTTGCAGAACAAAAAAATAAACCTAATTTTTCAGCCATTGGAAATACACTAACCATATTGGTTTCAAAACTTACTTTGACACGACACATGTATTACGGATCATAGGCTTTTATAAGCAATTTTTTTCTTTGCTCTATGATTAAACCTATGATAAAATGAAAAAAGTGCCAAAAAACCTTCAATACTAGTTTTTTACCATTTGAATACAAACGACTATGGACATGTGATACAATCGTTGAAATCAGCAAAAAAAAAGTTTTTTTTAATTTGGCATTGCACAATAGATGCAGGTCCGTATTAAAAAAACAAAGTTGAATGTGATATCTCGAAAACTAGAAACGAACCAAATTTCCTTAAAAAAAATACCACCTTGAAGAACGTTCAAAATGCAAAAATTTTTCCTTACCAATTTTTTTGTAAAAAATTATACTTTTCTGAGAATATTCGATCAAGATAGTTTGAAGCAATTTTTTTGAAAACTCCCGGTGTCTCGAGATAGAAACTTATTTAAAAAAATCTGAAATCGGATTGTCAATTCCACCATAAAACTGCACATTTTATCTAATTTGACCAATCTTGCAGTTATTATAGTTACCGAAATAGCAATAGTGGACATGGCAATTAGGACAACTGTATATGTAAACAGTTATTCAAAATTTTTTTTTCAGTTGTTTTAAATAATGTCAGCGAGTATTTATGCGAAATACGCGTCTTACAGGTACCCTTAAGGAGCTTGGGACTGAAGAAAAATGAATTTTCAACTATCTTCCCGATAACTCTTTCTATATACCATCTGAGTAGTAAACAGCGTAATAATTTTCTAGTGATTTGATCTCAAAAGGTTGTGAATAGGATGAGTTTAAATTGGTGCTTCTTTTATTTGACATCACTCTCAATAGCCGATCAGAGCTAAATCTGAAATGAAATATAACTTCAATTGTTTTTGTATTTAAAAGTTGAAAGTTAATTTTATACTGTGGTTGATTTTTCATTTGAGTAAGCAGCATAAAATTGTTTTTCTTATAGTAACAATTTTTTCTTTATCCTTTACATCAACGTAAGGACTTGTTGGTTCTAGATTTTGTGGAATATCAAATGATGTCACAGCATTTTCAAAATTTAGGATATCCTCATCAGGAGGTGTGGAGATATCTTCAGAAAATATTGTTTGGACAGAGAATATTTCTTCTTAATTGAAATTTTCATCGATCTTTCCATGTGCACCTGCCCATCACAAAATAAAAGTCGTATCAAAATTTAGGTAATTCTTGTGGACATCAGTCCAATGTTCCCCTAGCATTTCAGTTTGTACGCGATAACGAAACTAGATATAGAAAATATATAATATCATGAATATTATGGAAGTTTTCAAAATATTATGAAATAAATGCAACAATTCCAGAAAAGTCACAAATTGATGACAAAATTCCGGAAAAATTTTCAATAAAAATTGCAAAAAAATTGCAGAAAATTGCAAAAAATTGCAGAAAATTGCAAAAAAATTGGCCAGAAAATTGCAAAAAATTGCAGAAACTTGCAAAAAATTGCAGAAAATTGCAAAAAATTGCAATAAATTGCAAAAAATTGCATAAAATTCCTAGAAGTTGTACACCAAAATTGCACCGCGGTCAACCCCTCGGTAAAAACTAAAATATTCAATTATATAATCAGGAAAACAGAGATTCTATCAAAAAAACCAGACTCTTAGAAGTCAACCATACTTTTAGGAGAGCTGTTATACTTCAGGAAAATTCAAAAAATATAATAACTCATTACGTTCAAACTATTCAAGCAGAGTATGCATGTTAATTCTTTTTTTATTTGATGTTGTTTCTTTCAGTTTTGCTGGTAAGTACTTAGTTTTGTCCATTATACTCAAAACTTCTTCAGTTGGTAATGAAGTAGACATGTCAGAGATGTTTTCTTGAAACTTTGAAAGTTTTTTTATTTTTAATAAATAGGTGTTCTATCATACAGCCTTTTCATGATGTATGCATAGTTCCTTTAACCAATTAATTTATTCGTCCTCTACTTCATTTTATTATTGATTTTCATGTTCAATGATAAAAACTCAGTATAAAATTTCAACTTGATGTAGGTAGGTTATCTACTGTTGAACAGAGATAATATTGTCCTCAATCGAAACACAATGAACCACTGGAAAATACGAAGTCCAAAAAAACACAAATTACGAAGCTAAACCTTCGAAAACTCAAAATGAACGTAAATACCATTACCAAATCAATGTAAACCAAACAGCTAATGGCTCTGGTATCGATATTAGCCGTTCCGGCGCTACGATTTTAATTTCAGACGCCAATACCTACAACTTCTGTTCTTGTGTAGACATTTTCGTTATGAAGGGGTTGTCAACGCAGACAATAGTTATCAGTTTGAAAAAATCGCTAGTACCATCTATGCAAAAAATTCCATATCACCGCAGTCTTACAGAATTACCAATCACGAAAGAATGAATTTAGGTAATTGGTTTCTGTTAAATGTGTGTGAATCAACAGATATTCGAGATACAAAATGAGAACTGAAGTTTGTGATTTATTCGTCGATAAGGAAAAGTACTGCAGGCGTGTTTTATAGTCCCAAAGGTTTAGTTTTAATAAAAACATCAAGGTGTTCATCACATAGATGAAGCAGAATATTAATTCCAAAGTTTACTCAATAAGTTATGAGAAATTGACTACACTGTAGCGGACAATCAATTTTCATCGTTCGTCCGAAAATACCTTTCATGGAATATATCAGTCTTTGAAATACATTTCATTTTACTGAAACTGAAAGGAAATCAATGTGCTTGGAAAAGCGTTAGTTTGGAATAGATCATCCACATCGAGTATTCTGGCGTTTCCATTAAAATCCCTTGAAAACAGTAACTGACTGGAAAGGCATTAATGCTACCAAATAAATACGGAGTATGTTCAAAGCTCCCGTATTTTCATTTATGATGGCCTCTACTTTTGTCGGTTTGAAAGCTGCAAATTTTCTTTCAGTCCAACTTGAATTAGATGATACACTTTCTGTTACGGGTTGTATATTCAACCCTCAGAAGTGCTTATAACGTTAATGGATTATCTCACGTAGTTTTCTCGGGAGTTTAATGTATTTATCCCGGAAAATGGGAGTCCGTTGTTGAGAAAAAAGTGGTAAAGTATTTCACTCACGATTACTCCAGATGTTACCTATGGACTGTTGAAATACTTTGATCCGCAAAGTTTTTTTACCTCACAAATGGCATGTTACGTGACGCATGACTTGAATTTATTTTTTTACATGATGGACAAAGGAGCCGAAAAATGGTTTTCATTGGAGAGATGAAAGTTCTGGTATATAAACTTCAATGTATCCTATATCTAACTATATTTTAGTAATGGATTAAATTCAAATTTTTTCGTATTGCAGAAAGAACCTCAATCATGCAATATGTTCAAATTTTTTCATCAGATCAAGAAAAAAATAGTCATTATTTTAAATGTGTTCACGACGCACAAAGAAATCCTTGCAATTAAGGCAGAATTTAAATGAAGTTTAGAGAAGTTGTATACCTACTGTTCAGGCTATTCTCTTTTTTTTTTTAAAGACGAGAAGTATCGTAGGATACCTGGTTGGACAAACTCATTTATTTATTAAATATGAACAAGTATTTTTCTAACATCATTCGTTAACTATTAATAAATATTTCAATGTCCCTTTTGATAACATTCATGAGTGGATTGAATTTTTATATTATTATAAGAGAATTATTATCGTAAAAAATCTAATGGAATCGAGCACAGATTAAGTAATGCAAATAACAAATACGCATTTCTAAATATCTCACGTGATATTCGGGGTGGGTAGAGGGGGTCGAGCAAAATCTGTCGACGTCTCACCAAGGAGGGTCGAAAAATCGTCAAACTTCTCTCACGTCATTGATGGATGCCCCATAATCTGTAATAATACAATGATATTATACTGATATCTTTATATTTACAAAGTATATCTTTCTAAAATTCACAAATACTGGTACTTACTTGACTTCCATTGAATGATTTTCAAAATTTATTCCCTATTACTAAAATAACAACAATACGCAGATACGAATGTGGCTAATGCGCACGCCTAGCAACTCGTGTCGGAAGCAGTTTTACGCCTATTCCATATGTGACAGGTAAATTCGTTTCAAAAAGTATTAAATATAGAACAAGTACATTGGGTTGAAGCATAATTTTCGTAAATTAGATGGTTATACAATGCGCGAGTCTCTTGTTTCATTATTGAAACTTTGTTTTCTTTTGCCCCTCGTATATTTTCATCGAAGTACGTCTTGCGAATTGAAATTCACCTGCTGTTCTTGAAGATTCGAAACTAAAATTTGCAATGGAGGAATTTATATTTGAACTTTGAAAATCGTCCAATATTTCGAATTTATATTCAATGCAGATTTGGCTCATCGAATATCCACGGAGAAAGTGAGATCAAAACTCGGGAGTTTTGAGAAGAAAACAATATTTAATGATGACATTTACAGAAATGGTTATACCTCGTTTCAAGAACGAAAATTGTATCGTCTCAACGCAACCAGAATTACGACGAAATTTTTGTCTGAGAAATGATCCAGAATATGGAAATTTCTCTCTGAATCTTCAGAGATAAGTTTTACAAAAGTAACTGTTAGAATAATTTCGCTCTAGAAATGCCAATGGTTTTGAACTTACTTTAAATGTTCTTAGTGTTTCGCGAACACTGAAGATTGATAAATGGATCGAAATAGTTATACTTCGTGTTCAATTAATTTTTCATGGTAATCGAAAAAGTATATTCAATCCCTTCGTCATGATTGATTGTGTGTCAGTTTGAGTTTTCTACATTATCCATGAAAATAATTCTTTATTTCCTGGCTTTTGTTAAATAGAACACTTTTATTTCATCTGGCTATCTGGTATTTATGCTGCCTATTTTGCCTATATATGTTAATATAGGTTTGTATATATATATATATATACATATATATATATATATATATATATATATATATATATATATATATATATATATACATATATTAACATATATAGGCATATATAATATAATATAATATATATGTAATAATTGTAATAAATCATATATAGGACAAACTTTTCAAAATTTAGAAGAAAGATTAAAAGCACACAAATATACCAGAACACAAACCACAGCACTAATAAAACATAAAAACAATGAGAATCATACTTTCAACTTTAATAGCACAAAAATTTTAGAAATAGAAAAAGATCAAAAACGCAGAGAAATTTTAGAAATGTTACATATTCAAAAAAATTTAAATGAAGTCGTAAATGATAGAACAGATATCAAACATTTAAGTTCAATATACGCAGATTTAATTCAACAAACAAATTCTAACCACAACAACTCATCTTCTTAGACAAAATCTAAACATCTAGAATTTTCAATTTTTCTGGAAAGAAAATATAGTTTAGAACATGTGATCTCCAAAATCACAAGTAATGTCTTTTTAAAGACAACAATCAAATATTTTAAACCTATTTTGTACATTACGTGGGTGAAGGTTTCTGTGGTTCCCTTCCCATCTAATATCAACGGAACTGTCTGTTGATATTGGACTGAATAGCACGTAATTAATAACTGAAGACGGCCACAGCCGCAATGAGAAATTTTTGAAAAAAAAAAAGATAAATAGTACCCTACTATTATTATTCTTTGACTCTTCAAAATCAAAATAATTTGGACCTATTTCGAACATTACGTGGGTAAAGGTTTCTGTGGTTTCCCTTATCATCTAATAATAACAAATTTGAATGTTAATATTGGACTGAATAGCACGTAATAAATAACAAAGAACGGCCACAGCCGAAAAAAATTTTAGTGAAACAGTAGTCTGTTTCTATAGAAATTTTTCAAATCAATAAATGTGAAAGAAATTTCAATTTTTTCTCAAAAGTTTTGATAAAGCCATGAATGTCGTGGCGAAACGTCAACTTTTCAATAAAATCGAGTTTTTTAAGATTCAACAAGCCTGTTATTGCTAATAATTATCAAGAGATTAAATACATATAGATATATTTATATATATATATATATATATATATATATACTTATATTAACATATATAGGCATATATATTTGATGAAATTCTAGCCCGACCAGGATATTTTATTTTTATCCAGTTTTTCATGGACAACAAGCGTTTAAAGACATATTTACTAAAACTTGTTTTTTTTCTTCAAAATTCATGAACTTTCAAATATTGAAATGTCAAAACACGAAGTGTAATTTCAATGAAAACAAAATGCACATAAGTATATTTAAACATTATTCAAAGATTGAATGCCTAATTAGGATAAATATTTAAATTAAATAATCAAGAATATCTTATATACTTTAAGTAGGTGAAGTTTTCTGTGGTACTCCTATACCATCTAATATGAGCAGGCTGCCAAAATATAGGTGAAACATAGTTATTTGTTTTCAATTTTTGAAAAATTATGAATGTCGCAATAGTTTTGTTCTCTAAAATGTTATGAGAAAGTGCGACGAAAGATTAACAAGGTTTAACTATAAATGAGAAACAATACCTCTTCTCTTTTCTTATCACTTTTTCAATTCAAATGTAGGTACTGCTACATTTTCAAGCAAATAATTGATATTGTTTCTCATTTATACTTAAAATATATTATCACAAGGTAACCGACAAATTCTTCCAATATTCAATAAAATTAAATTAATATAATGTTTCATTTTTTCAAACGCCTATTATAAGTAGTATCAATTATAATGATTACTTTAGAAGAAAAAAACATATGTATATATATATATATATATATATATATATATATATATATATATATATATATATATATATATATATTTAATTATATATATATATATATATAGATATATATATATTTATATTGATTTATATCTGAAAATAAAATGTCATTTCGATTATAAATATTGCAATCAAAAGCAAACCATTATTTTGCGATTAAATGTTCAGGAAGCCATCATTTACCTGGAATGTTATTTGCGCTAATCCAATCATTGTCCAATTTCGATTCGATATTTAACGTATATGGAAATTCAGGGATTTTATGCGTTTTGAATCATGAACTATATTTTCATTTTCTGTTAATTAGTTGGCAAGCTACTGCAGCATATGATGATTCGAGGAGAATTATACATCAAAGATAAGTTCACTAACCTGATACATTATGTCGAGCTATTAATATAATAGTTTATTATGTCACTCTTCTTATTTTAGTTGATAACCAAACATTCCATTTTCATTCCAAAATCATGATTAATTCTACACTTCAAACTCTGACATAATTTACAACAATACACTGATATACTCATATAGTTATATAGAGTATTCATCTTTCTCTAATAAACTAAAAACAATTCCCATTTACGCATACAGCTGATGCGCACGTCTAGAAACGCTGTAGTCTCAGTCTTGTCAGTCATGTCGGACACAATTTCATACCTTTCTCGTCATTGTCCTTTTCCTCCTAGTGTAAACTCTGAATCCTATAATCCGTGAATTTTGCGTAACTACCGCTTATTGATAAGTGAATATACCCTTGACGACGTGATATAATCGTTTTGGTGTTTCGTCTCGTGTCAAAATGTGAATGTTGGACGATGTTTTGACGTTTGTC
Source organism: Cynegetis impunctata (assembly GCA_030704885.1). Lineage (NCBI taxonomy): Eukaryota > Metazoa > Arthropoda > Insecta > Coleoptera > Coccinellidae > Cynegetis > Cynegetis impunctata. Next base: position 1,032,650 of record JARQZK010004334.1, read on the forward strand.
AAAAAAATTAATATTTTTTATTCGTTATATAATCGTAACGAATACCACTCGAGCAATTGAAAATAATCGTTATACTGACCTCGTCACTCGACGTATTTTCTTAAAACACCGCAAAATACGTCTCGTGACTCGGAAGTATAATCGATTATTTTCGATACTCTTGTGATATTATAACTGATTTTTTTGTAGTATGATTTTCAACTAATCAGAACGATCAATTTAGTTAAGTTACCTTGTATAATTTCGATAATACCTGATTATACGTAGAGTAGCTCTACCAATCTTAAACGTACAGGACCGTCAAATTTTGACGTTTATCAATAACTGTTCAAAAATGAGTTGATTCGGAGATTTTACTTTACTTACTCAATAAACAATAGTATCAAATACAATACGTACTTCAAAATAAATACGGTTATATATCTCAAACTTCCTGCATAATTACAAATCATGTCAGTTTGACAGAATAATCCTCCCGCTTCGCGGTCGGATTCTTTAGACAGTCAAACTGACACTCTTTGTATTTATGCAACAAGTTATCGATGTATAACCTGATTATTTTGAAGTACTTATAGTATTACTATTAAGCCTCAGTCTCGGCCTCAGTACATATTTATTTAAAAATAGAAAGAGACGGAGGATCCTTTCGCTATATATTATGTAGTACCTACATAGCAGACACAATGAAATAAATAAATAATGTCTGGAAGTGAATTGACAAAATTTAATGAATCATAATAAAATTGAAATTAATTCGAATGTTCAAATTGCTGCTTTTTTGTAAAATTAGAGATTTTCTTTCAATTATTCGCTCCAATCCTTGATTATCATTATTGGAATAGATAATAGATTATTTATGAAAATCATTATCAATTCTACACTTAAAACTCAGACGTAATCTACAATAATACACTGATATACTCATATAGCTATATTAAGTATTCATCTTTCTCTAATAAACTAAAAACAATTCCCATTTACGCATACAGCTGATGCGCACGTCTAGAATCGCTGTAGTCTCAGTCGTGTCAGTCATGTCGGACACAATTTCATACCTTTCTCGTCATTGTCCTTTCCCTCCTAGTGTAAACTCTGAATCCTATAATTCTGAATCTTTCTTTTTGCGTGCGCTACTGACCAAGAGATCCTTGTCGATTGTTCAGTTCATTCAACCTCAAGACGGTCGAAAATCTTTTCCGCCGTTGAAGTGGTCTAATCCCAATTACTCGGAAGGAAATTACTATGCACGGCACGTTCTCCTTACAAACTACCCTTTGATCTTGTATTTTTATGCTGACCCACAAAATTTTCCATCCTTTATCGCTTCGATTCTCCATTGTAAATTAACTGGGGAGAAGTTGTATTGATTTTTTCAAGTTGCTATAAATGGGCGTTCTATATTTTAATTTAACTGGTTTTCCAGGCAGAGGCGAAGTGAGATTTTAATATGACTTGAAATGAAAAAATTTGTTTTTTTCATTATCCTAATTTACTGCCATAAATATTTAACGATTTCTATAACAATTAGAGAACCCCTAAATTATCTTGAAAATCGAGCTGGCTATTTCAAAGTGAACGTCTATAAGATGTTCATAAAAGATTCGATTACAAGCTCACATTTTCAATTATGTTCTGAAGATGGAGTATATATCATAATAATATTTCTTTGTATCAGAAACAGGCAGATTTAAAATCATTCTCCATATTCTTTCGAGATTTCACTTTCTAAACAACCTTCAATATTTTTCAAGATATTTTAATAAAATATAAAAACGAATTTGAAAGGATCTCAAATTCATTTCAATTACCTGAAATAATGCACGTTTTTCAAATTTAAAGAGTATCCTTAAACTCAGACTCATTTCTGGTGAAATATACCATAAAAATGGAAGCTGATTCAAATCATGAAAAACATACTTGTTGACCATGATCAATTTCATACATTACATAAAGTGAACAAGGAAAGTTCTTCAATAATTTAAAAACTATCAAACAACTTTCCAAAGGAGCTGGTTATACGTATTCCGCAACGCAAAATCTGCATTCACAATGTAACGGTGAATTATAGAAATTGTCAAGTCACCCCGACTCAAAATCTGCATACAGCTGTTTCGATCTTATTAGATCTCATCAGTGCAGCTTATTTGACTCGGAATGAATTAGAAAATTATATGACATCTAGAAATTTGTTAGAATTTTCCTTGTTCACTTAATGAAGTTGATTCGATTGAGACTCAGGCAAAGGTTTTTCTGGTAACATCAAATGAGATCTTCCATTTTCTCTTTTTCAATTAAATTCTTATTTGCAAGAATTATTTTCACTTTTGTTAATTCACATCTCATCAATATCAAAGTGTTCACGATCTATAGCTTTTCCCTTTCGAAAAGGAGACAGAATTGTCAGTATTATTCCTTTAAATCAAGTTTATGAACTTAACCTCATTCATAGAATTAAACATCCGAAATGAAAATACTTAATCTTTGAATGCTGGTTAAAAAATTGTTTCAATGTGGCATTCAAAAAATCGAACTAGATAATAACATAATATTGTGGAGGAATTACGGATACGGTATAGTAAACTCGGATCCTGCAGTAACAAGATGCCGTAGTCTTGAGCAGATTAAACTTGTTGCACACATGTTCAACGGGACAGATTAAAGCGATTATTCGTTGGCAGAGAATGATTTCTAAGATCCCGTTTTGTAAACCTCTGGAAATTACATACTTAATCAAACTACCGATAACACAGGTGTTCGATGTGCATCTTTGCAAATTTTCGAATGTATCTATCTGGATTCATTCCCAAGATTATTAGTCCAGGAGCGGACATCAGTTAAGTATGCAAAATTTTTTGCAATGAGTGTGGGAAAAAGCATGTTTTCAGCCTATAATGTGGTGCAATCAGACGGGAGTGGGGTGTGCGGTGAGAGGTGCTCCGGAAATCACCTGTAAATCGACAACAGTCAGTCGAAAGAAGCTGGAGTTGGTTCAAAATTGTTCAGAATGTAAATCGCTCGCTTTCGAAAAAACAATTAGATTTTTCCGAGAACATTTTATGAAAAAAGTTTTAGAGAACTATAGCTATTAGGGTAACAAACTGGGCTGGATTAATCATTAGGCAGAGTAAGCAACTGCCTAGGGGCCCCGCATCGACTAGGGGCCCGTATACCCACCCAGAAAAAAGAAATTTCATCGAATGAAAATCTTATTTGAAAATTTGTTTCTCAATAATATTATTGCTCTCTTTTGACGCATGTTGTCAATTGATGGAATACTTCATACATACAGAACCATCTAGTATCTAGTAGTAGAACTAATAAACTGTCTTCGTTCAACAATGTCTCAGAACCGTTTAAATTCATTGTCGATAATGAATTGAAAATTATTTATTAGAAAGGGTCAATTTCCAAGATGTTTTAAACGATTTTGTTTCTTAAAAAGTTAGAAGAGTTACTATGCTGTACAAAAAAGATAAATATCTTAGAAGTTGACTTTTTCCAATTTGTACTTCACAAAACTGTTTTCTCAGTTTATTGTAATTTATTGCGTTTAACAAGATCGAAATTAAAATAACCGCGTCCCGTCTCATTCATCTTTCCTAACCCGTCATGCAACCTGGATCATCATTCATCACTTATCTATAACCTAGTCATTAAGACCATTTCAATAAATCTAACGAGTCAGGTAAGGTGATGCTGCAGCATCAAGTCAAAGTAGCCATGTGACAGGATACCTGGAGTCGATCATCTGGAAGTTACTAACATCCTTTTATCAACTTGAAAAGACCTGGGGCCCGGACAGGGTTGTTGCCTAGGGGCCCGGACAGGGTTAATTCGGCCCTGGTAACAAGGGTATTCAAATCAAATCAAAATATTCTTTATAGTCTTTAAAATTATACAATTCATCTACAAAGCGTGAAACTAAACAATGTAAGAGATAGAAACAAAAACACCTCAAGCCTAAAAATCCAAGAATTGAACACTGTAAATCTTGAGGTCGACGAAACCGTTTCGATGGCTTATTTTCAAGATTTATCAGAGGCATATTCTCCAAATTCCCTTTGAACAAAGTTCTCAATGTTACGTATATAACTAATAGTTCATAAGAAGATAAGAAGCAATGAAAAATTGATTTCTCTGCAACAGTTCCTAATGCAAATTGGAAAAAATTATCCGCCTAAGTTTTTTAGTCACAAGCGCATCAACAGGTTTAGCTGCTTTCACTTAAATATCTTGGGGAAGATTGGTACTTGCTTCTACTTCGAACATTTTTATGCGCGAATCGCATAATTATTTTTAAGTGCTGTATATGTTTAAACAAAATAAATTTCCTTGGACCTAGGGAGTTATTTTTCTAAAATTATGTAATAGGGTAGTATTTCATATTAAACTGACTTCGACATAATTTCCTTATTTGTCAAATAATATACCAGTCGGACATTAAAATTTAAACGATTCACGAAATTTATTTGAGTTTTCTATGATTGATTCTTGCCGAGTTTCGATTTTCCAGAAAAACAGTAGGTTATTTCGTTTAATGTTAAAAGTAAGTAAAAATTAAGTAATGAAGCGCTAAAATATGAACAATAGAGTTTGAATTAATTCAAGTATGGCTTCGACGCATAAAAAATTCGGAGGAACCTAAAACTAAAGGCATTTTTCAAAACGAATCAAGAATAACACCTCAGTAGTGACACGTACGAAAATATCTGAATGTATAATTCCGAGAAAATTAAATGTTCTCCATCATTCATTTACACTGCGACAAAGGTATTATTCGAACCAACAACAGTCGTTCGAGCAAACAGTCGAATAAGGCTTTCTCCAATTTCCCAAATACCGAGCCATCCAGTGTGATGTATATGAGCGAGATACAATGATCTGGGAATGAATTAAATTACGCTGTTGGCCTAGTTTGAAAATACAATCTTAATTTGATATTGATATTAATTTCATTTGGCACAAGAATACGCAGTACTGTATGTTTGCGACACGTAAGCCCCAGTATTCGAGTGAAATGTAACCTCAGGCGGATCTCATATAAATAATTTGCTATATAATCAGTTTTTGTTCACTCAGAACTGAATAGACATTGCACCAATTGTGGTCACTTCACATTTATCTGAAAATGACCTCCTCTGTCGACCCAGAAATACGAGTATTATTTTCAGATGTAAATCGAATGATATTCTGTTTCGTTTTGTTGAATCACTTCGGCTCGAAGTTCACCTTCACTGATTAGGTTTGATAAGATGAAAGTAAGTGTTGTGGGTGTACGATATTCAGTTCAAGTTATGATTTTTTATGTAAATAATCACCACGAGATTCAATATTCAGTTGCCACTGCTTTTTGTGCGTAGAAAAGGTATATAGGTACATACTTTGCAAGTGAGGTAAGACAAGTGACACTTTACCGATTGATATTTGTCTTTGAAAGTACTATCATGTAAATCGGAACAAAAAACGTTACAAAAGGTGATCAATATCTGTCTTGTAGGCCAGTGTCTCATTCTAAGCAATCTTCGAGCATTCAAGAGTTAGTTTGAAACCACCACGGAAACATCATTAAGAAGGAATTTCGGCGATGACTGCTTCATTACTGATCATCGGAATTTCTTCCATTTCTGAAGTTCCTTAAATTTCAGATTTTGGGAGACGACCGGATGTAATTTTCCTGGAACTGCGAAGTCATTGGTTCAGCACTTTTTGGATGTAAAGGTTATCGTAGATTTTGAACTTGAAGCTTTAGCGAGATTTTGTTTGTTTTCGTAGAAACCACAAAAACCACTACCCGATCCCGACTGGCAGCTAGGAACCTAATAGTTTACCGTTGTGTATGTTGGCAAGACCTTGTACCATGTTTGGTGATCTGACCCTTCCCAGGGGTAGGAGAGTTGTCCAAATGGCCAATTTTTTCCTGTCTAAGACAAATTTTACAAGAATTAGAAGATTTTGTATCTTTATGTCGGGCATGGCCTCCAGACTTGGAGTTTGGCATTAATGGTTCCTCATACAATACTGCTTTAGCTACGCTAAATTGGCGTGGGTAAGAGAGACGGTACGAGGGTAAACTGACTTCGTCTGGAATGACGAGAGGCATGCAACCTCGCAAGGGGCTGTGCAACTTTGTCAAAGGCGTGTGTAACAAGAGCCATAGCCCTCATGCAATACTGCTTTGGTTACGCTAAATTGGCGTGGGTAAGAGAACCGGTACGAGGGTAAACTGACTTCGTCTGGAATGACGAGAGGCATGCAACCTCGCAAAGGGCTGTGCAACTTTGTCAAAGGCGTGTGTGACAAGAACCATAGCTTCTTGGGTGTCTATGAAATAGTGATTTCATGCCGAGAAGGATGAATTACGTCCGGATATCATTCGGATTTTTTAAAATCATTTATTACTAGAGCATTTCGAGATAGAGAAAAAGAAAACAGCTAAGAAAAAAACCTCAATTTCAGACTTGAAATATCTTTCGATTTAAATATTCGTTTGATCAGATATAACTGATCATCAGCGTCTGCCTTGTGCATCTACATAGTAACAGATTTTAATTCATATGGAACGCATGCCATAATCATAATTAACAACGGAGATCGGGTCTTGTGACGACTGTATATGGATTTCTTCACAAGAAATGTACTACCTGTTAATTTCGAAGATCATTTATTTTTTCTGTCATTGAATAACAATTTTTTCTGAAAATATTTTTAGTAGTAAGTGACTTTCTCAAGTTCTCAATAAAAGCTGGAAATTATGTCGAAGAAGCACTTAAAAATTCGATGAAAGGTAAGTATCTCTATCCTTGAGGCAAAGATTTGAGTGAACGATAAACGTTTTAATCAATTTTGTTCAGACCTGGAAAACGTTGAGAATTTGAATCCCTTATCCCACGTTCTCGAAAATAGCGCAGAATTATAATCGAAAACTCCATCTGTTCTCTCAATATTTGAACAATCAATTACATTAATCCCGTCAGGAGCCAGGTTATCCTGCCGGATATCTGGAAGTAGGTTAATGGTATAATTTAATATTGGCCGAATATTGCCTATCAAGCCACATGGAACATAATGCGAACCAAACCGGATTTGATTATTTCAAAACGCAGATCGAGAAGGAGAAAGCCATCATCGAGAATGTTCAGAAGGAATAATGTTGTACTTGAAATTTTGAGAAGAGAAAATACGCTGTTCCAAGTGAAATAATTTTGAATTGTCCGCTCAAACTCTTGGAATGAAATTTAATAACGCAATTATAATATTATTCACATATTGTTGAATATCACTACTGAAATGAATGGAGTTAGAGTCCACATTCTCATTGATAGAAATTTCGTTCCATTGTTGTAATAATATGATTCAATGTTGCTGTTCATGTTAAACTAGAAGTACGTAAATCTATGTATTTATATAACAGAATTATCTACGTTTAACAACTATAGTACCTATATAAATAGTCATATACATATAGATATCCTATAAAAATAAATTTTAAGTAATGCTGTCATATTCAAGAAGAAAGGTAGCTTATTAACACTAAAGCATCATATTATGTGTATATCACCAGATGGCGCCAAAGAATTTTCTAATGAAATTCTAATTATATAAAAAATTGAATAAAAATTACATGATAGATTGATACAGTCTTTTATTTCGACATAATTCATGAAATGAATTCTACGTCATTATCATATTTATAAAAATCGATGTTATACATCTTTAGATTTAACTCATTAAAGAATAATGATACAGAATGGCGAATGGGCCGGATCAGCTGCTCCGACCACGTGTTCAAAAAAATTCATTTTCACAGAGAGTAGACAGATAATTTTCATAATTCGGTCACGTAAAAACCTTCCCTAAAAAAAATCGCTCAGATTTGCCAAGTTTGGCGATAATCGGTCAAACGGTTTTGGAATTAAGCGATCTCATATATATATATATATATATATATATATATATATATATATATATATATATATATATATATATATATATATATATATATATATATATATATATATATATATATATATATATATATATATACATATATATATATATATATATATATATACATATATACATATATATATATATACATATATATATATATATATATATATATATATATATATACAACATAATAAGAAAGAAATTGATGTCATTCGTTTCAATCATTTGATAATAAACATCTAGTTGTTTCCAGCATCCACCGCTCTAAGGATGAATAGGAATATCTTTCATATGATATATAATAATCCGTAAAATATTCGTGTTTTCAGACAGAAGAATCAGATCATCGTTGTATTTTTCAATTACAAAAAATTCAAGTTCTGAAAAAAATTCTTACTTGATGATGATAAAGTGACCGAAATGATTAAGTACCAATTGTGTATGTTAAACATAGTTTATCATCTCTAGAAACTACGCGTATTGAATTATTCATTTCGATTTTTAGAGTTCCTTTTTTCGATGATAAAAGAGAAAATTACAGAGTTTCAGAGTATAACACATCCGTAAAGAATATAAAAATTCGGAAAAATCGAAAATTTTACACCCGATATATTTTCATATGAAACAACAAATTGCCTTCAGATTTCGTTAACCATGTTCAACAGTGAAAATTTTTGAAATTGCACTATGAAAAATCTATCGGTAAAATTTTCATCAGAATCGGTTTCGTGTTGTGGAAAACAACTTTATCGGATTGACTACTTCAAAGGGCATACATCCCTATAGATACACTAACAAATATCGGCGCTATAATCGATTTCGAGTTCGCGACACAGGCCTCTGGAATCGACAGCCGATCCGAAATACGGCCGATATTGGCTCTCTTGTTCCTCGAATTAATAATACCGCCGTTTCTTGGCCCATAAACCGTAGAGAAGAAGAAGGATGGTAGTTAATTATCGAAACGGGGATGATTGGAATGTGCTACTGATGGGGCTTCGACGAACATCAAAGGGTCTCATTTCGACCAACTTGAAATGCAATATCGCTATACTTTCTGGATGTATGGTGAAAGAGAGCCGTGATTATTCTCCCTTTTCCAGTCCTTTATAAATATTCGACAGGGATTTTCTCGATTCGATATACGGCTCGATGAATCCAATAGTTTTTGCAGAATGCTGATACTTTTACTTTCGTTTCAGCTGACTTAACTGTAGAAATCGAAGTTCCAGCTTCTGCGAGAAATTCATTGTTTTCGAAAATGCCACAAAATCTACAAATATATCCTATGGAGTCCAAGAGCTGCTACTCCTAATAAGTTCAATAGATATTGACAATAAGAATGATGTGTTGCATTTACTATTCCAGCCGTTGCCTGGCACAGAAGAGACATCCAAATGGTCTATTTTTCTGTGTCTTGCTAATTTTTCCTTATCTTGGACGAAGTGCATCAAATAATGTTAGTTCATCATGGAATTTTTGTATCGTTTGATTAGACGTGGTCTCTAGATGGACTGAAATTGTTACGCTTAGCCGCAGGTAACTTGGGTCGACTCTAAGGACCAGAACCTTTCTGTAGTAAAGGAAAATGCACCTATGATAAAGAGTTTCGGGAGAACGTGGAAACTGAAAGAGAAACACTCTGGCGAAATCTTCCAGGGATGGATCACTCCAAGAAATTCCTTCGGGTCTTTAAAACTGGAAGATCCAAAAGATATTTGGATCTCAATAAGATTAATTACATCTCCTCACTGACTTTCTTACATGATACTGTCGCCTCAGGAAGCATCTGATGAGATTAGGTTTATCAGAAACTAACGAGTGTAGATTATGTTGGGAGGAGGAGGAAACTCCTATCCAACTGGTTACAGAATGCATCGCCATTTCAAGCCAACGGGAATAATGTTTTGGACAAGAAACTTGTAGAAGTGAGAACGTAACCTCCTTGGAACATTTCCAGATATTGGAGGACATTTGTACTCTGAAATTAGAAGGCGAGCTGTAGATGCCGCAGTAGTGAGAACAGCTCTGATGGGGGCACAATATATCTCAAGGTCGCGGTGCAGTGTAACCCCATATTAAATAAATTATAAAAATAAAGGTGCAAAAACCTTTTATTATCAGTTCTTCTCAGGAAAATGCTTTGCATTTTGTCAGAACACAACCTAGAGATTTCGAACTTGGCCATTAAGGTCCCACTATTGTACCCACCTAAAAGTTCGCGATCTCAGTCAAACGGACCGTTGAAAATTGGTAATTTTGGTAAAATTTCTCCCTTATATTAAACGATTTTCGAGGGAGTTACAGAAATTGTGAGCGAGAGAAATGGTACGAGGGGAGAAATCCTCCGTCAGGAATGTCAAGAGGCATGCAACTAAACAAGGGGAATATATATATATATACAACTATGTCGAGGGGTATGTAACTTGAACCAAAGATTAATGTGTGTCTATGAATCGTATTTGAATGCCGAGAATGCTTAGCTAAAATATCTGAAATCCGAAAGTTACTGACCTATAAAAGATGGCAGTTTCCGTATCAGCGTCTGCTGTATACATCAATTTCCACCAAAGATAGATGAAATTTATCATCATGAATATAATCAAATAATAGTCCGATTTATAATACTAGAAGTACCTACAAATTGAGGAAAGGTCACGAGATTTCCCCGTGTTCCGACAGATCGTAAAGTAAGATTCTCTTAAAGAAATGCAATATCGCTATACTTTCTGGATGTATGGCGAAAGAGAGCCGTGATTATTCTCCCTTTTCCAGTCCTTTATAAATATTCGACAGGGATTTTCTCGATTCGATATACGGCTCGATGAATCCAATAGTTTTTGCAGAATGCTGATACTTTCACTTTCGTTTTAGCTTAACTTAATTGTAGAAATTGAAGTTCCAACTTCTGCGAGAAATCAATTGTTTTCGAAAAAACCACAAAAACTACATATATCCTATGTCCAAGAGCTGCTACTCCTAATAAGTTCAATATAGGGCCTAGCCAAGAGGGCGCCAGAGGGGGCTGAGCCCTCATGATTTATCATCATGAATATAATCAAATAATAGTCCGATTTATAATACTAGAAGTACCTACAAATTGAGGAAAGGTCACGAGATTTCCCCGTGTTCCGACAGATCGTAAAGTAAGATTCTCTTAAAGAATAATATTTTTTCTATTCCGTACTTGGTAAGTACCTACTCTATAACTTATTTGAGGAATGAAGCTATAACTACCTATCTAGGGAGGTAAGTTAAATAGAGTTCGTATGGCAGATTCAAAATCCCATTTTTTATTGAGAGGACTGATTTTCAAACAATTATTCTCTGTTTTAATTTGGGAGAAATGAAGTGAAAAAAATATAATAGGTACATTACTCGAGTCATGTGTTGACCAGTCCACATCCTCGACTGGTAAATATCACTGTCCTCCAATGTAGTATAATTAATTGAATTGAATTGGCATATACTTGGTGAAAGTTCATATTCAAACTTTAGTTTTTTATTTCTTTTTAAAGTTATGAATAATTATTTACTCCTCAATTTGTAGTCGGACTAGCTAGCCCCTTTAACCTCATTTTTGGCAAACAAAATATTATGTTCTACTGTAGCCATTTATTGAATTCGAAACTAAATAAAAAATGCTTGATTGCAAAATCTAAACAGAAAGATGCCTAAGTGTATTATCTTAGGTCCGTTATTTTTGCAATGCCTGATAAGTTTCTATTGTATTGAAGCATAGTGTTCTTCTATAATTATGGTTACTTATTTAATACTAGCTGACCCGGCAAACGTTGTTCTGCCATATAAATTATTTTTATCTATTCATCTATCTGCCGATGTATATCTACCTATCTAACTATATATCTATCTATCTAGATAGTTATCTATCTTTCTATCTATCTATCTATATATCTATCTATCATTCTATCTATCTATCTATCTATCTGTCTATCTATCTGCATATCTATCTATCTATCTAGTTATCTATCTTTCTATCTATCTATCAATCTATCTGACCCGGCAAAAACTTTAATCATTGGGAGTATGCAAAATATATTACGACCTATTCTCAAACCGACTATTGTTATTTTCGATTGCCATCTTGCAACCCTATTGCGGATCTATGGATAAAATTTAAAAAAATGGAAATTGCGATGGAATAATATGGGTTGATCGTAGAAGGGTAAAAAATTGGGATTAATATGAATAGTTTTATTCTAAGTCATGACGAAGTAAAAATAAAAATCTTGCCAGAAAAATTGAAGTTATATAATTTATAATTAACAAATAAAAAATAGGAGTTGATCGTAGAGGGTTGAAAATTTAGGATTGTATGTATTTTTGAATGCTATAACATAAAAGAAATAGAACAGAGAAATAGATGTCCGATTCTCAGACCTAACTAATATGAACACAAAATTTCATGAGAATCGGTTTAGACATTTTGGAGGAGTTTACCAAATAAAAAATAGGGGTTTGATCGTAGAGGGGTGAAAATTTAGCGTTGTATGTATTTTTGAATTTATATATCATAAAAAAATAGAACAGAAAATTTTGTCTGAAAAATAAAAATTAAGGGGTGGACCACCCCTCGGTCGACCCTCAAAATTCGGAGGGATGAAAAGTAGATTTTGTCCGATTCCCAGACCTAACCGATATGCACAAAAAAATTTCATGAGACTCGGTCGAGCCATTTCGAAGGAATTTAACAAATAAAAAATAGGGGTTGATCGTAGAGGGATGTTAAAAAAGTATCCTTTGTCCGTCTCCTGGCTCTAAGCTACCTCCTCACCAATTTTCATATCTGTAAAGCCGTTCTTGAGTTATAAATAGTGTAACTAACACGACTTTCTTTTATATATATATATAGATATCGTAAGGAAATTCCTTCATATGTTCACAGTATAAAAAAGTATTACAAAATGGTTATTATTTATATAAAGTTATTGCAAAGATCCAACTCATAGAAGAAAGAGTTCATTGCGAATCCTTCATTCGCCTAAGGAGTTATCACGTATTTCCTCGTATTTCTACAACACAGATACTCATGTTAATACATCCATTCTGAGGAACAAACACAAAGAAACCTTAGCAGCTGTTAGTGAGAGATCAGTTTCATAGAAATAATCCGTAATAATGTTTAATTAATTAGTTCCATTGTAAATGCACCTCTTGAGCTGGTGACGTTCACAAAGCTCTTTGTTGGAAACTGTATGAGAGGCTTAACAAAACTAAATTTGATTTTACTACGTTTATTATCACAAAATATTTCGAAAAATATAACACTAGTTATATTTGCTGAGTTAAGAAGTTCTTAACTCAATCTGCCCGATGATGGTCTAGTGACCGAAATTGCAATCGCAGTGTTATATTTTTCGAAATATTTTGTGATAATAAACGTAGTAAAATCAAATTTAGTTTTGTTAATCATGTTAAATTATCACGTAGTAACGACGGATTCCATCAACTATTTGTATGAGAGGCTCTACATGCCAATTCGTGCCTTCATTTACATAATTATTTATTGATTCAACTGTATAAATTTAATAGAATAATAGAATATCGAAGTGTGCTGGATGTAATCGTAGACGGACAGTGAAATCTCATCGTTAGAGTCAAATTAAAGTTGATAGCAGCTTGAACGTTCATTACAGACGTGTATTTTTACTACAGGCTTGAAACTGAGTGGCGAAACTGCTTCTCTGTTTCTTCATAGATCGAATGCACTGTTACCAAACTGCAACTTAAGGGGAACAAAATAAACATATAAAATATGAATTCAACATAATAACAAATAATACAATAGCCTCAATACTAAATATCAACAAGTATCTGAATTTGATGATTTCCTGCTATACATCTGGATGAATTGATCATTTGGATCTAAAAATAACGAAATTGGATAACAAACATAGCTTTTCAATTTTTCGCAAACCGTCACACACTGATAAAGTCCTTTGATTGTTATTCAAATTTTATATTTTGCCTGTGACATTTTTCAATCTCGGTTTTTTTAGGAATAGCTGGCCTTTGAAAGGAATAATCTAATTCAATAATCCACCTTTAACATTCACAATACGAATGCCATGAAAAATTCAATCGATATAGATTTTTCGAAGGAAATTGCAAATTACGCAGTCAAAATTGTTTAGATAATCCTCAAATATTTAAGTTGATAAACACGCACTGGATAAAAGTACTCGTTTTCCGTTGGCTCAGGTGTAACAGAAGGAATGATAATAAAATTAGGCTATTTGTCAAATTCCGCTCTCTTTCTGTCATTTCGTTTCGCGACGAGCGGGCCATGCAAAATATTACGATTTATATACAAGCGTAGGGGGGAAATATATCACTCTCGCAATATGTTTGACAGCCTTGGCTCAACAAGCAGATATTCCAAATACTCGTATATTTCGTACAATAATTGTCCTCTCGAACGATCACTTGGCCAGATATCAAGATTAATGTTGTCGAGGAATGCTATTAGAGGACATTATAACTAGAAAATTCCATATCTGCCACCCTTGAAACGTGTTGTATATGGTTTCGAGAATTGAAAAATTTGAGATCGAGTGTGAAGAATTACTTTCCCAGGGAAGTCTTCACACGATTGGGAAGGGATAATCAAACCTGCGAAATTGGCAGAAGAATAGGTCTTACATGGGCAGCCTTTGGAAAATTGAGCTACATCTTGAGATCTGATATTCCCATGTGTCTTAAGAAGAAAGTCTTCGACCAATGTATTTTACCAGTACTAACTTACGGAGCCGAAACACTGACTCTAACAAAAAACACCGTGAACAAAATAAGAGTAGCGCAAAGAGCCATGAAAAGAGTAATGTTAGGCTTATCCCTGAGAGATAGAGTTCCGAACACAGAGGTGAGAAGGAGAAGTGGAGTAACAGATGCCATCACAAGAATGTCGACTCTAAAATGGAACTGGGCAGGTCACGTAGCCAGCATAAATGACGGTAGATGGACTAGAAAAATAACTGAATGGAGACCGTGAGACCACGCTTTCCGCAGCAGAGGCAGACCGCCCACTCGTTGGTCAGATGATCTGAAGCGCATCCAAACCAACTGGTAAAATGCAGCACAGGATAGAGGGAGATGTAAACCGTTACGGGGGGCTTATGTCCAGCAGTGAACGAACATATAGCTGTGTGATGATGATGATGATGTGAAGACTTAACCAATTTTTCAGGTATATAGGATGTCGACACTAAAAACAAATATATTGAACAATTTTGCACATATTATCTCACTAAAAATTTGTCGACAATTTTCAACGAAAACGCATACGAACATATTACGAGATGGTTCAGTATTATATACTTACTACTTAAAACACAAATTTGAAAAAACCAGCATAAATTATCCTGTGTATTTCCTAACAAGGATAGAATTATATTATTTTCTGATATTTCAGTTATCACCAATGTAACACAAAAGATTCACTAAATACAGAGAATGTGATCGCATTTATACTGAACATATTTTGCACTTGAAAAGCATGGATAGCCAAACGTTCTACGCTAATTCCAACAGAAAAAAAAATAAAATCCTCATGGGCACACCAGTTATTATTTTCGTAACCTACTAGTAGTCGAAGAACCGACATCGAAGACACTTTCAACAGTCGTATAAGCAGATACGTAGGAAATGAGACTGTAAGTAAACTACTGATCTGTCTTCGTCTTTCTACTCAGTATGTTCTGCGCAAGAGCCGTGCCTGAGAGATTCACATTATCGCTAAGGCTGACTGAACTATCAAACATGCTTACGAAGACAGAAAATAATTTGAGGGAGACTAGTAGTATGTTATTTGACAAGTATGACAACTCTTGTCAACTGTTTATTCGTATTTTATGTCCAAGATCCGTTTTCTCCTCTTACAAGTAATATACACATAAAAAAAACATAACCTTAAACTAGCATATAGCCAACTGCGATGATTGAACTCGGAACTCAAATTATCTGGCCAATTGAACTAATTACCAGATAGAATCATAAAAACGACACTTACCAATGATTGAAGTATTCAACTATCGTCTTCCTATGACTACATGTAATTAACATTTCGTCAATTTTTCGTTCTTCTCTGTTCATTTTTGGTTCATCTTCTCAGGCTATCTAATTAATGGGAATTTCATACAATTACGCAAATTATAAATCCCCTTTCATTAAAACATAATATCTCTCTATATTCATGAGTCGTTACGTGAAGCAATACTTCATTAACGTAATAAATCTCATCCTAATATTTCCTATGAATAGAGAACACGAACTGAATCAAGCCATCGGAAATTGGAGGTTAAGATAAACGAGCTGAGGGTATTTTATATCTTCACTCGATAGAATGAAAACTACATTTCGAACAGCTCCGTTCAAACGAAATGAATTCAAACGATTTGATAAACACATGGAAACACATGTTATTCTCCACAAATGAAATATAAGCCAAAAACTGTGTCCAACATGACTGACACGACAGCATTGCTAGGCGTGCGCATATATTCGTATATGAGTATATGCGTATTGTTGTCATTTTGAATGTGAGAGCGATTTAGTAGGAATGGAGGATAGCGATGATGTTAGGAAAGTACCAGAATAATATTCATTCACTCTGCCACTTGGTACGAATACAAGTGAAAAATGAGGATCAGCTGTGAATAAATGAAGCCTCTATTATTGTGAACACTTGTTTCGAGAAGTCATAGAATCAAACAATGAATAAACAAAGGAATTACCAAATTTGCAAATATAAAAATTCAATAAAATGGCTCAAACTATTTAAGTATAAAATGTCAAACATACAATCATACGTATAGACACATTCATAAATACATACACATATAAACATACAGGAATCCACAAACACATAATATACACATAGATTATAAAAAACTACAAACTTATATGAAAAGTTAAAAAGTACGAGTTATTGAAGGACCTACATAAGATATCAAAATAATTAAAATAAGAAAAACAAGTACAACTCAAGATATGAAATAAGACATATAAACATATGTATCCCACTTTAATTAACATAAATCAATCCTTACTAAAATTAAATGAACTTGTTAAGTTCAACATTTGTTCATATCTTTATAATAATAAATATATACATTTTATTTCCATAACTTTAAATATATATATATATATATATATATATATATATATATATATATATATACATATATATATATATATATATATATATATATATATATATATATATATTAATTACAATTTTAGTAACTTTCCTTCATTTATTTTGTTTTCATTAAATCACTCTGAAACTTTTTTCATTTAATTATTTTCAAACTTTGTTGAATTATTTCATTTTGCTTGCTATTTAATATTTAAAATATAAATCCGTCTTCAATGTATTCAATTCGAAACGTCGTAAAATAACAACTTCATTTTTCAGCGTTTAAAGCGCCAAATAGATCCTTAATAGAAACCTGTTCGTCATTATCGGTCCATATTTTCTGCAGTTTCATCTCTATTGTACCACCCAGTCATGTTTTACAAGGTATTCTATTAAAGAAGCGGGTCCATGACCCAATATCGCGGTGGGATAATCTACTTTCGGATCTTACGGCTGTCATTGAAACTCACGCCCTTTTAGAACTCTCCTCTTGTCCAATGCAATAAATCTCGAACAACGTGCGTTCGAATTGATCAATACCAGTAAGTCGGATCGAAAATGCCCCAACCATCGGGACCGAACTAGTCGACCTTCTAGCGGAAACTCATCTTTCCTTAAATGGAAAGCGACCGGTAGAAGTACGTTCACCGGGTGTGTACGACAACGGTGCCACCTTCTATAATAACTATTGTGTTTTCGTCGCGGTATCCTTGAAAGCGCTCACGCAGGACGGCAAAATCGCGGACGAGGAAGTTGAGATTGGACCTGAGTATTTTTGTCCAGTGAAGAGCAAGCCTTTTGGGCTTAGTGTCTCTCCGAGATCTTAGAAACTGTGTATTTATAGAGAAAAGGAAAAAACCTAGTGTGTGATTCCCACCGGAAGGCTGTTTGAGTTATGGAGATGATCTCCTTCAGCCACATCAGATGATTCTCTTGTTACGTACAAGTATATTAGGGATGGGTGAGTCTTATGGAAGAGGAGAGATGAGGTGGGGTTCAGAAGATGAATACTGGCCCAGCGTTTAATTCTGTAAGTTTACAAGCAGTGATTCACCTACACCATGATGAAACCTCTGATAAAAACCAAAACTGGCATAACAGTCAACCACTGGATTTGAAGCTGGGACATCCAGAATGGTATCCAGCAAGCGTAACTACTCCGCTTACTGACTCGGTGTATCTATAGAAGTTTTACTGGGGTATGAGTTCAAGTTTAGAAGGAATGTTTCTTGGCCTACCTACGTATTAGAGAATGTTTTTAGAACGAAGTTCCTTACCGCACGTTACACTCCAAATACTAGGCGACTAGGAAAGTATGCCTCAACAGGATCAACGTAATGTAGGGGAGACCGGGTACAAAAGTAACAGCGGGTCAAAAGTAACAAATGCTCTGTAGGTTTAAAGAACTGTCTAAACGCCACTTAGCTGCTGTCAGGTGATAGCCAGTGGCGCCACCTTCAGTTGCATTCGATCGCTGCTCGCGCCACGCACTGTTAGATCGTGTGAGAGGACGCTACGTGATTTCACAAATCAAAAGTAAATTTTTTGATGTTTACTTATTTAATGTTTATGTAGTATTAAAGGGATGATATTAATCTGAATATTTGCATATTGATACTCGATTAGATTGATTTTACAGTGCTTACATTCGTTTTTGTCTAGCATGTTCCGTTTCAAGGTTATCTTTCATGTTCTAACGAAAATGCTGTAGGGTACAAAAGTAACGCAGCCCTATGGGTACATAAGTAACATGTTACTTTTGTCCCCGTATTGTTTTACTCTAAGTAAACTTTTTATGTGTGTGTGTTTATTTCAACAAAATGCCGCGACAACGCATAATTACCACCGCACGAATAACAACTAACATGGAAGTCTATCGAAAAGCGGCTGAAGAGCATTTTAATGATGGTGAAAAAATTAGAGCCATAGCAAAAAAAATTGAATGTCTGCCATGTTACATTGCATAGATATATTAAAAAAATTTAAGCTAGTAATACTAGCGTAGTTGTAGACAAGGAAAATAAATTTGACGACGAAGATTGCTTCTACCTCGTTTGTTTAGAAAATTTTTGCAATAGTCGACTGAATGAGCAAAGTTTACATTGTTTCGAATGCAAAATGTGGTCCCATAGGTACTGCTACTGAATGCGTCAATGAATTATGTGTGCCATAATTGCGAGTCTGAATAGAGAAGACTGACACTGAATTTTCCAATAAATATTTGTTTGATTGAATATGTCATATCATATTCATTACAAACCCCTTTGCCCTGTTACTTTCGACCCACGACGTGTTACTTTCGGCCCGCCAACGTGGTCGAAAGTAACGATGACAAATTTTTTTAAAGTTTCTGTAATTCATGCAAAAACCACAATAATAAGGTAATTTAAGATGCTAATGTATAGAACATAAACGAAATTTATGTATGGCTATATCAATTTCACCGAAATAATAACACCTATCGAGAAACCAAGGCGAAAGTACAAAATGTTACTTTCGTACCCGGTCTCCCCTACGTGTATGAAGGAGATCCTTTATTAAGTCTATATGTGAATAAGTCAAGACTGTACATTGAAAATAATAACTTGACAATTTTTTCGGGTTATGGGCCCATTTTCAGAAGCATCTTATGACTGTAGGGTGCTTTTGAAAATGAGCTCATAACCCGAAACAATTGTCAAGTTAATATTTTCAATATACATTGTGAAACTTTGCCAATAGATTCATTAAATAATTCAAGACTGTGTAATGTTTCTTCTTTCAAGTATTCATTCTTATATTGAAGTTATAATTGGTTATTAATTACAGATAACATATGATTTTGAACAGATACATACATACATATATATATATATATATATATATATATATATATATATATATATATATATATATATATATATATATATATATATATATATATATATATATATATATATATATATATATATATATATATATATATATATATATATATATATATATATATATATAATGGCGCACAAATCAAAATATATTGTCAATATAAAAGTGAATATAAATGGGCAGAAAAACTAATTATTTACCCACGTTTCGTAACAATTTATTGACATTCTCTAGGCTAATAATACAGGTAGACATATCAGGAAAGCTAAAACTACAGGGGAAGTTAAAAATATTGAACCAATCAAAGAATATTTGATTGTATCAATGCTCAGATTTATTCTATATTCTTGACTTTCCCTATGTTTGTTACTTCCCTAGTTTGTCCATCTTGTACAGACTGAGTTTCCACAGAACAGAAAGATTCTTAATACATATTACATATTGATATATTGAATACACTCCTGTTAACTTAAGAAGGCCTCAAAATGGCTAAAAGTACCCCCGTTAGTCTTAAAAAACATGCGTTTTTTATCACGCCATCGGGGCACTGATGAATTCAGTTCGAACTTTAACAGCCGGGCCGGATCCCAATTTCTTTGCTGTCTATTTCGACGCCTCGAATAATGGGGGTGTGTCCACCGAATCCCATCTGAAAAACCGCTCCTTGGGTCCAGAGTTATCTGGCACGATAAATTCATCACGGCCCATCGACGTTCTGGAACTGATTGATCCCTAACTTCGTTCGAACACCAACATTTATAGTATTCCGAAGAATTGGACAAAGGAAGCTTCGGCGGAAATTTTTGGAATGATTTCCGTTTTTCTAAGTAGGGTGATAGATTTTCGAAGCAGAAAAAATTATTGATTTCTCGCTTCAAGTCGTCGCAGTTCTTGTTAAGTATGATTCGTTATAGTTATCAAGGGTATCATAAGAATATCAATAGAGCCGGATTAACCCTGTCCGGGCCCCTAGACAACAACCCTGTCCGGGCACCAGGTCTTTCAAGTTGATAAAGGGATGTAAGTAACTTCCAGATGATCGACTCCAGGTATCCTGTTACTTCAAAGTCTTAGGTGATATTGCAACAACATTGTTACTTTGACTTGATGATGGGATGAATTATATGCGACAGCAGATATAAATAAAAAAGTGGAAATTCTTAACAAAAATTTAACAAACATTCTGAACAAATATGCCCCAATAAAATATATAACTCTAACCGAAAAACCATACCTTCCTTGGATAACGGACACTATAAAAAAATTAATTAAGGTACGTGATAAAGCACATAAAAAATACCTCCAAACAAAGTTACAAATACATTTGCAATACTACAGACAACTGAGAAATTTTACTAAGCACTCTATTATAAGGGAAAAAACAACTTATTTCAATACACTTTCGAATAAGAGAGGAAAAGAGTTCCGGGACACAGCAAGAAAGCTTAACTTGACATTCAATAAAAAGGTCACAGAAATACCGGAAGATCTTAAAAATCCTTATGAAATACACAGATATTTTCAAGAAACGGACAATCTACCAGACACAACATCAACCGACCTAATTACTTTTTACAACGACAATAAGTTGATAACAGATTATTCTTTGGAGTTTACACTTGTCAGTGAAGATGAATTAATGAAGATTATAAATAGTATTCAATCCAATGCAATTGGCTACGATGTTTTGTCAATTAAATACATTAAAATCACACTACCTTTTTCTATAAAGCCTATTATAAATGTTATAAATTCATGTATTTTATCAAAAACTGTACCTTCAATCTGGAAAAAAGCGATTATTAAGCCAATAGGAAAAACTGCAAACCCCAAAGATTATAAAGATCTTAGGCCAATCAGTGTGTTGCCAGCCATGTCAAAATTATTTGAAAAGCATCTGTACAGTCAGATAATTAGTTTTTTGGATAAACATGAAATAATCCCAGACTGTCAGTCAGGTTTTAGAAAAGGCTATAGCACGAGTACTGCTTTAGTGAATCTTGTGGATAATATAAGGGAAAACGAAGAAAAGCAGAATAGCACATGTTCTGTTTTGTTGGATTTCAGTAAAGCGTACGATACTATCAGTCATGAAATGTTACTGGCAAAATTGAGCTATTTTGAGTTCTCTCTGGACTCTGTGTTTCGGTCGAGAGTGGCACAGGAACAGACTATTCAGATTTTAAACTTGTTAAGAGAGGTGTACCACAGGGTTCGGTGCTTTCTACATTATTTTTTTCGATTTATGTGGCAGATATGAAAAATTGGGTGAGTAATTCTGAATTCGGTCAATACGCAGACGGCAGTGCACTGAATATACCCTTAAAGAAACAAAACTTGCAGGTAGTACAAAAAAACTGAATTCTAACCTACAGAACATAAACGAGTTTTCAAGTAAACATAATTTGAAACTAAACTCTGAAAAATCTCTGGCCCTAATCTTTAGCAGAAACGTAAAATCAAGAGAGTTCATAGAAAATAATATAAAAATTCATATTGATAATAAACTAATTTCAGTGGTTCCGAAGGCCAAGCACCTCGGTATCATCTTTGACAGTTCACTTTCTTTTGTACATCATATTAAACAGAAGTTAACTGCAGCATATTTGAGATTGAAAAATATAGCCAAAGTAAAAAAATTTCTTGCACCTTATCAAAAATTCTATTTATGCCAGAGTTTAGTACTTTCCTTATTTGACTATGGCGATATTGTTTACGGTGATGCTATATCCTTTCAGATGAGTAGGTCCATCCAGAGGGTACAGAACAGTTGCATGAGATTTTCGTATCTGATACCATTCCGAAATCATATAACGCCATCACTAAATAGTAATAAAATTTTGAACATGGCCAACAGAAGGAAACTTCATATGTATACACTCATTTACAGATTGCAGAAAAGTGGTAAACCAAAGTACTTGAAAACTAAATTTCTATCTTTAACACGAACTCAAAGAACAGCAAATAATCAGCATTTTTTGATACCTAGACATCGAACTGCGGCATATGAGAGGTCCTTTACCTTTGTGGCAATTAGAATGTGGAATAAATTGGCAAACCATGTGAAAGATTCGGGACCGAGGCATTTCTCGAAATTAATTAAGCAAAAACTTTTGTCTGTGAGACACAACATTCTTCTTAAATACCTTCGGGTGTGATTTTCATTTGTTGTTTTCATTTGTTGTTTGAAATTTTTAATTTTTATTTTAATTGTTTTTCGCCGGTTGAATTTGGAGTCGTGAGTAAGCTAGCCAGAATGGTTCAGGAATGGTACGTGCCTATAATATTCTCCTTCCCCGAACGGTTTGTTCACGGCTGTTACCCCTCACTCCATTAGCGGGCTAGATGAACTCCTGTACTCCTGGATAACCCCTGTCTTGTTTATTTTTCTTGTTTTTTTTTTACTGTAGTTTCTAAGTTTAAATATTAAATTTTTTTTTGGGCTTTCTCCCATTTGCCTTACTTTTATGTGGGACAAATGTTATCGGTTTTTTATAATCGCGAGGAAGTCCATTTTTGTCAAATAGTTATAAAGTTAAATTGTAATTACAATTGTTTTGAAGTAATGTAAGTAATTTGGCAAAATAAACAGTTTGATTTGATTTGATTTTGATGCTGCAGCATCACCTTACCTGACTCGTTAACTTTATTGAAATGGTCTTAATGAATAGGTTATAGATAAATGATGAATAATGATCCAGGTTGCATGATGGGTTAGGAAAGAGAAATGAGACGGGACGCGATTATTTCAAATTTGATCTTGTTAAAAGCAATAAAATACAATAAACGAAAGAATACAGTTTTGTGAAGTACAAATTGGAAAAAGTCAACTTCCAAGATATTTATTGGTTTTGTACAGTACATATTATATTAACTTTTATAACTTTTTTAGAAACAAAATCGTTAAAAACATCTTGGAAGTTGACCCTTTCTAATACATTATTTTCAATAGCCATTATCGATAATGATTTCAAACGATCCTGAGACATTGTTGAACAAAGACAGTTCAAAGGTTCTACTACTATCTACTAGATGGTTCTGTATGTATGAAGTATTTCATCAATTGACAACATGCGTCGAAAGAAAGCAAAACTATTGTTGAGGAATTTCATACAAATTTTCAAATGAAATTTTCAATCGATGAATTTTATTTTCTTGGTGCGTTCACGGGCCCCTAGTCGATGCGGGGCCACTAGGCAGTTGCCTACTCTGCCTAATGGTTAATACGGCCCTGAATATAAACGCTTGAGCAGCTGAAGCTGTTGATCCGCTTGTGCCAGAAAAAACTATTCGGATTTACGAGAAAGAATATCTCCATTTTGAGACCTGGCTGACGAAACACTACGTGTAATGCCTAAAGGGCGATAGGAAATTCCTAACGTTAAGTCCGCCTAGAGCAGAGGTTCCCAAATTTTTTTTTCTCATAGACCACTTTGAAAATTTTGCTGGTTCCGGTGGACCCCCTGCAGTTACATTTCTACCATATTCCCAAAACTCGACAAAAATATGAAGATTAGAATAAATAGTTGATGGAATCCGTCGTTACTACGTGATAATTTAACATGATTAACAAAACTAAATTTGAATTTACTACGTTTATTATCACAAAATATTTTGAAAAATATAACACTGCGATTGCAATTTCGGTCACTAGACCATCATCGGGCAGATTGAGTTAAGAACTGAATACAAAATAATTATAGATTTGCGCTTACGGGTGGGAAAGGATTATTGCAGGTACCTAAATAGACATATATAATAATCATATCATAATAATAATACTTTGAGTTTCGATATATATAGAAAACCAACTTTCACGGATATATGTATTCCGTCGGATTCAAATCATCCTCTTTCCCATGAACATTCAGCTTTTAATTCAATGATCCACTGAGCGTTTTCAATTCCATTATCCGTAACAAATTTAGCGAAAGAAATTTCGACTATAAAACTAATTGCGTCAAATAATGGTTTTCATACAAGTTTGATAGATAAAATGATAAACATGAAACGTAATCAACTAGCGTACAACAGCATATATCCCCAATTAAAAGTAGAAAAATCGGAAAAATTCACATCTTTAACATATTTTGGTCCTCTAACAGAAAAAGTTGCTAATGTCATACCTAAATGTAATATTAAAATTGCTTTCAAACCTAAGACAAAACTCTCAGGATTTGTATTCAATGCCAAAGATATCACTTCAAAATTTGAAAGTTCAGGAGTTTATAAGTTGATTTTTCCTGTATGTAAAGGAGTATATATAGGTCAGACTGGTCGATCGTTCAAGACAAGATTTAAAGAACACCAACAATCTTTTTTGAAAAATAAAACGGATTCAACGTTTTCAAATCATTGCCGTGAAAACCACCACCCATTTCCACAAATAGATAATTTTCAAATCATGCACAAATTACTGAAAGAAACCAAACTTACTTACTTAGAATCATTAGAAATTTTTAAACTCAATAATAATGCAAAAGATATCTTGCTGAACGACCAGATTGACTTGATATATTCTCCTATATTTAGTGTATTTAAACAATAATGACTTTTCTAAGAACATTGTATTGTACCAATTTGTGTAATTCACTCGATTAGCCCTTCTTGAAATATGTTCCTCTTGTCTATTTAGGTACCTGCAATAATCCTTTCCCACCCGTAAGCGCAAATCTATAATTATTTTGTATTCAGTTCTTAACTCAATCTGCCCAATGATGGTCTAGTGACCAAAATTGCAATCGCAGTGTTATATTTTTCAAAATATTTTGTGATAATAAACGTAGTAAATTCAAATTTAGTTTTGTTAATCATGAAGATTAGATCTAACTATGGAAATTTGCGTTGCGGCTGAGTTGCAACCACGAATTAACAGTTATCGAAAAAAAAGTGAGAATTCATTGGTTAATTAATTGAATTGGTGGATGTCAAAAAATTGAAGTTGACCAATAACAAAAGTGATTCCATCCAACTTTACTTTTTAGAAATCTACCCAAAGCACAAGAAACCAATCAATTCTCACTTATTTTTTTTTAGAAAACTTCTCGCCCCCCATTCGGAGTGTTTATTTTTTTGTGTTGTATTTATTCAAATATGTAATTAATACAATATTAAATCTTAGGTTTACATTCATTGTAATATGATAACAGTCGTGATATAATTAGACTTAAAGGTTAATAACGTAACGTAACTTCTGCAATGACAATCATAAAATGGTCATAATTTTAATGGGAAGAATGTTCTTGATGGATTGACTGCAAATTATCAATACTTGGCTTCAGTTTTGTTAGAAATAACCGCATATCTGCTCTTTTTTTTGTTAAAAAGTTGGTAACGACACTAAAACTCCTTTCGACACGATATGACGAGGGAAACGCTATCCTATCTTAAGCTTTTTCGCAGTACCCCACAGACCAGGATATTTTTCGGGTATTTCTGCCTGCAGCCAAAATGTTTGATACCATTTATTAAATTTCACCTTCAACACTATTTGTGCTAAGCTCGAGTAGCTTCTCTTGTAATATCGCATTCTCCACTTCCGTTTCATCAAATGGATTTATGATCCATGGTGGTATTTCTATCGTCAAAATATCTTCAAAAGTGATTCTGCAGTCATCATGCAGGGCAAGTGAATGTTGAACGTATGTCTGAATATTCTCACCAAGGCATTCTACCTGCGACAAAGTACTTACTTTTTCCGACACTGGCAAACACTATCATCGATTCACTTTGCTTTACTTTTCTTCTCGAAATTCAGGAAATAAATTAGTAACGTTGAGCATAGGCAATATAGTATTTATATTGGTAAAGAATCAAACAACTTCAAGTAAGATTGCAAGCAAGGTAGGTGAAGTCAAGCCAACATTTTAGTTCTTCACTATCGAAACCAGATAAATTTTCGTGGACCCCCGCTTACGAATTGTGAACCCCCATTATTTTTTCACGCCAACGTAGACCCCAGTCGAGTCTCCCGTGGACCCCTGGGGGTCCACCTGGACCACTTTGGGAATCAATGGCCTAGACCCTAGAGTATTCAGGAAATGCTTAACCTCAAATTGATATGATGAAATTATTATATTTCTATCATTTTTTCTCTTCTAACTATCCTTTGTCAAATTTACAGTCTAGTATTAAACAGTAGTACCAATTATATGTACAAAACTTTCCAAATCAAGTTTTTAACAAAATATTTCTTAATTCAGAATTTCTTAGGTTGTGGAAGTCCGATATAGGTAAGTTTCCGATTTAGGTATTTCCTATCGTAGGAATTACTTAGTTAGAAACTTCCTTACATCTCGTTGGTGAAATCGGGTATACGTGTACCATGTCGGCGAAACCGTTTTCATGGATTATTTTCAAGGTTTGTCAGATTCTCCAAATTCCCTTTAAACAAAGTTCTCAATGTTACGTAAAGAATTTATAGTTCATAAGAAGATAAGAAGCAATGAAAAATTGATTTCTCTGCAACAGTTCTTAAAGCAAATTGAAAAAAATTTTCCTCCTAGGTTTTCTCGTCACAAGCGCATCAACAGGTTTAGCAGCTTTCACTTAATATCTTGGGGGAGATTGGTATTTTCTTCTACTTCAGACGTTTTTATGCGTGAATCGCAAATTTATTTTTATGTGCTATATATGTTTGAACAAAATGAATTTCCTATGCCCAAGTGCATTATTTTTCTAAATAACGCCTTAGGGTGATATTTGTATAACTAACTTTTCCATAATTTCATTATTTTTCAAATAATATATGAAGATTATCTTTGAATTGAATACACTCACACTCTAAAGTTGCGAGTTCGAATTCTGTCGGTTTCGCAAATGCTTTTTTTTCAATTTTCATGAACTTTCTGTGTCTTAATTGGTTATTGAAGGGCCTTGAAGGACTATTTCGAAGATGTTATTTTTCTGTAACGTATGAAATTTCGAAACACAATTATTTAATACTACCAGAAGATTAACTATAAAATATTGATTATATCAGAAACAAATCCTTACTAATCATGTGAAAATCGCATCAAACATTATGTCAGCGTTCACTGCATTCTAAATCCGAAGAAAAATATAATTGGATTTTTCATGTGCTAGAAGTTGTTTCTTATGATGCCTCGCGATTCGCCATATTAATCTTCCTGGAATAAATTTCCTAATTTGGTTGATTTTTATGTGAGTAGATGTAATATTTTAATGCCCCTAAATAACTGCTTCTCAACTGTACCAAAAAAAAAATCAAATTATCCCTCAGGAATTACCCACCAAAACCATTAGTTGATGATAGCATTTCCATTTCGAATAATAGATTTTCTCTGCAAAAAACCAAATCTCTATGAGGGAGTACTATGAATTAAACCCTTCAATGTACCTAAACATATAACCCATTCATAGAGGGTGTAAGCACATCTACCATGCTGGGTTATTATGCAGTTTAAAGTTGCCCATCTTTTACGTGGTGGATCATAGCCTGGTGACTGTTCGGTAATGCATGGTGTTTGGTTGTTCTGCTTTGTAGCCCATTCCTCGTACCAAGCGTTATTTAGGCTAAGTCCTTCGTCAATCGCGGTCATTGCTGTTCTGATGGGCTAGAACGAGGGCGGTTGTGGCTTGCGTCCAAAATATCCTCGTATATTGGCAGATTTTGGTTGTCCATCATCTTTTTACACTATTTTGTAAGCGCGTTTATGCGTCGCAGGTTTGGGGGTGGTATGTGACTAAGTACTGGCAGCCACTTCACCGAAGTAGACTTGATGACTCCCGCTATCATTCTCATTGATTATGAGGAGGGATCGCAATGAATAATTCAAGAAAACAAATAATATATATATATATATATATATATATATATATATATATATATATATATATATATATATATATATATATATATACAGGGTCGCTGATATGTATGGAAACGGTCGATTATTTACTAAAGTAAGATAGCTAGCGAAAAATGTTAAGATACAAAAGTTATAGGGTTTTTTAAAATCTATCACACTAAATAAAAATTAAGTATACAGAGTCAGTCAAAAAGTACAGAAGAAATAAAATTGCTTTTTCTTTGATAGAACACCCTATATATTATACCATATTTCAATTCTGCTCAAAATTCTGAACAAAATTTTCATAGCACATCATTTCCTAAATTCAACCGTTTTCGAGATATCGAACTCTGAAAATAATTTATTGAAGAAAAAGCACGAAATGATGAATATTCATTATGGAAGTCACACAAAGTGTAGTATGTGGATATGATTACAATTTAATTATATTTTCACACGAAATAAAAAAGCATAATTGTTCAGAGTTGATAAAAATGCAGGAAACAAGTTGTAATAAACAACAAATTCTATTTAATAAGGTGATCAAAGTGTTCACTATTTACCTCCTGACAGTAATGAACTGGCTGAACAAAGTTTTGTAGTGAATTTAAAATCATGTGAGAAGGAATGGTAGAAATTTCATGCCTTATTCTTTCTTTCAACTCTTAGATATTTGTCGGCCTATTTTTGTAGACTACATTTACCGTCGAGAGGTAAATGGTAAACACTTTGAGCACCTTATTAAATAGAATTTGTTGTTTATTACAACTTGTTTCCTGCATTTTTATCAACTCTGAACAATAATGCTTTTTTATTTCGTGTAAAAATATAATTAAATTGTAATCACATCCACATACTCCACTTTGTGTGACTTCCATAATGAATATTCATCATTTCGTTCTTTTTCTTCAATAAATTAGAGAGTAGTCAAAGGTTATTTTCAAAGTTCGATATCTCGAAAAGGGTTGAATTTAGGAAATGATGTGCTATGTAAATTTTGTTCAGAATTTTGAGCAGAATTGAAATATGGTATAATATATAGGGTGTTCTATTAAAAAAAAGCAATTTTATTTCTTCAGTACTTTTTGACTGGCCCTGTATACTTAATTTTTATTTAGTGTGATAGATTTTAAAAAACCCTATAACTTTTGGATTTTAACATTTTTTGCTAGCTATCTTACTTTAGTAAATAATCGACCGTTTCCATACATATCAGTGACCCTGTATATATATAATATATATATATATATATATATATATATATATATATATATATATATATATATATATATATATATAAATTAAACCCTTCAAAAATAAAAATAATAAATACGTGAATAATACTCGACCATAACGTCTCTGCGTTTTGGATATGCCCCACGTGCTCTCGTGACTGCGTTACTAATGTATTTTTGTTTTCCCACTAATATAATGGAATGGGCTAGATACGAATATTATGCATTGGCGTTATCGTAGAAGCCTTTAGCGGATGATAAATTACTATATTATTGCATGCTAAAACATAATGGCCCATTCGTTCGCATAGCTCCGAATTAACGAGGATGAAAATAGATCATAAAAATGGATCGTATTTTATCGAAGCCGGAAAATTCCGTTGTCGTTTCTGCTATTTTTCTATATTAAGGTATAGAATCGAGGATCTAAAGCTTTTTTCACAATACATTGGTACTAGTATACTGAAGAAAAGTTGATTTAATTTTCATAATAGGGCTCGTTCAAACACGGCGGGAACCGCACGATTTTAGAATCGCGTGGGAATCGCGCGAGTCTTATTTATATAAGTACTTTTGCAATCGTTCAGACGTAACCGCGCGGTTGGTCAACCCGCGCGATACCCGCCACTCAGCCGCCAGAAAATAGAGGGCTCGTTCAGACACGCGGGAACCGCGCGATTTTAGAATCTTGCGGTTTGGAATCGCAAAATTGTGTTATGTATTTAGACAGAGCGGTTAGTACGCGATTGGCGCGAGCGGATAGCGTCAACTTCCATTTTCAAACTAACGCTATCCGCTCGCGCCAATCGCGTACTAACCGCTCTGTCTGAATACATAACACAATTTTGCGATTCCAAACCGCACGATTCTAAAATCGCGCGGTTCCCGCGTGTCTGAACGAGCCCTAAGTCATCTACCACTAAAACTACTCAGATGTTGGGACAGTTTTCATAATACAAAAAACAAAAATTCGCATGATATTCAATCTTTCTTCGCGATCGTCCTGTAGACCTACTTTTCTTCAAGATTCCATGTTAACATTGGCTTCTAAATTCATTTTTATAGATGTCTAGTGTATGTAACCCTCTTGCTTTCATGGCTATGATACCAGAAATAAGGAAACATTAACTTTATGTACCTAAACATAAAACTCATAAGTATGAAATGTCTCCCATGTAGCAGAACATTCAGTCTCTTGGAATTAGAAGGTTTACCAAAGTAGTTGAGGCCTTATTGTTACGAAAGTGTTATTATACTGTAAGCGACTATTTCTTTGATATTCTGTGAGAGGCTGGAGTGAAATTTTTGTGGTAGTCCTATGTATGTGTATGTTTTGAAGGATTGATAATAGTTATTTCGTTTACTAGGGAGGAAAGTGCCTCTTTCTGTAGGTAGTTCCTTAGGTAGTTCCTTACGGCAGGCTTGGAGGAGATAGGGATTTCGCTGCGCGACCAAACTGAGAATAATGTTACACTGAAACCGTAAGAATGAAACCGTAACGATAAAACCGTGACAGAAGTGACTCACACAAGGGAGTAACGTATAAAACCTTTCTCCACGATCATCACAGAATTCGGCAATTCTGATATCAAATTTGATTACAGTATGCTGGAATTCTCTCTCTTGAGATTGAAGAAATAGTCTGCAACACCGCTGCCCACATTCAATTTAAATGTATTTGCTTTCTCTCCCTTGTTATAGAATAATATTCTCACACTGGCTAGCAATAATAACATTAGCCTTGACGCAGTTGATTGTCATCGTAGTGGCAAATTTGAGTAAGTGTCAAAATTATTGCTGTCACGTTTTCATTCGAAAATATAATAAATAGCATGAATTCATTCAGTGATTCAGAATTTTTGATCGTGGAGAAAGTATAGTCTGCTACTCGGTTAGAATGAAAATTCGTGATGCTCGTGGTTCCTCACGCTCGCCTTCGGCTCGCGCTCGGAACTTTTCCACTCTCATCGAATTTTCATTCTAACCTTGTTACAGAATATACTATTCTCTTTCTTTCCGTTCTCTCATCCGTTCTCTTTCTGATTCCGTAGTGGACGGCGTTCCCGTTTGTTAGAGAGTTACCACGCAGGCAATTCACAATGAAGCCTGTTCTTTTATGCATATAACTTATCCAAAATTATTTTGTATTAGTTATATGCATAAAAGAATAGATTACGACAGGAATCAGATATGGCATAATGAAAAGATAAAACATTACAAATTTGTTCCATAAAATAATGACTATGTATAGTAGGTTTATATTCCATTATATAGCGTGGCGATACGTTACACTCTCGTTGTATACACCCTTGCGTCTTTGTTCCACGTCGTATTGACGGCCGAGTGGTCTGAGTACTGTACACTGGTATCGTATTACTGGGTTCGAATCCTAGTGGTGACTCGAGGGTTTTTCATTTATTCATTTACAATCTCGTTGCAGCTCTTGGCCCCACATTTCAATATTAGTTATTTCAACTTGGAGTAGTATAGGTAAGTTATCACTTCTGTTGAGCGTCCCGAAACGCACAAGTTTCTTTTTTTTTTCCTACCTGGTGTCCCATGACACCGTTTCTTCTATTATTAGCAGGTTTTCACTTTGAAAACCTGCTTATTAAAGTGGGTGTTATTAGTGAAGAACATATGTTCGTATGTATGTATGTGCTTATGTATTTTAGCGTTCTTTACACGATAACGGGCGCAATTTTGAAGCAATAGGGTTGAAAATTTGTAAATAGTTTCGTATGATATCTTGGATGGGATTCTTTTTGATTCGAATTGGTTGAGGGGTTGGCCCCACTGGAAGGGAAATATATCTTGTTTACATGACAGAAGGCGCAATTTTGTGGCAATAGGGTTGAAATTTTGTGAGTAGGCAGTTTCGTATGATATATTGAATGGGATAGGTTTTAATGTGAATTGGTTGTATATCTCTATATCTGTATATCTGAATATCTGTATATCTGAATATCTGTATATCTGTATATATGTATATCTGTATATCTGTATATCTGTATATCTGTATATCTGTATATCTGTATATCTGTATATCTGTATATATGTATATCTGTATATCTGTATATCTGTATATCTGTATATCTGTATATCTGTATATATATATATCTGTATATCTGTATATATGTATATCTGTATATCTGTGTATTTGTGGAATTCTGGACTTCCATTGCCTATGAAAATATATATCTGAAACAAAAATAAAAGAAAAGAAAATTTGATTAGTAAATGGCAAGTTAAGTATATCTATATATCTGTATACCTGTATACCTGTATACCTGTATAACTGTATATCTGTATGTCTGTATCTCTGTATCTCTTTATGTCTGTATATCTGTATATATGTATATCTGTATATCTGTATATCTGTATATCTGTATATCTGTATATCTGTATATCTGTATATCTGTATATCTGTATATCTGTATATCTGTATATCTGTATATCTGTATATCTGTATATCTGTATATCTGTATATCTGTATATCTGTATATCTGTATATCTGTATATCTGTATATCTGTATATCTGTATATCTGTATATCTGTATATCTGTATATCTGTATATCTGTATATCTGTATATCTGTATATCTGTATATCTGTATATCTGTAAATCTGTATGTATATCTGTTTATCTGTTCAACTGGATATCTGCATATCTGCATACCTGTATATCTGTATACCTGTATACCTGTATACTTATATACCTATATAGCTATATATCTATAGATACGGTGACCATGCGTCCCGAAAAAATCGGGACAGTCCCGATTTATAGAGCTTTGTCCCGGCGTCCCGAAATATAATATATTTGTCCCGATTTTTGAAGATCTGAGGAAAAAGTAGTAATTTTTGTAAGAAGTAGTAATTTTTGCACATTTGTTCAGCGCATAGATCAGGCACACAATAGTTCTCTAGCCGGGTTTAGGTTAGCAGAAGTGACTATGAGACTATGACACGACGCTACTACCCCTCCCACCACACAATCGTCTGCTACAGTCTCGTCAATCGTCTCGTCACGTCAGGGTCAGTGTGTCTCAGTCTAGCACTCGTACTTGACATCACAGCAGTGTTATCGTTTAGTTAGCGAGTGGTTTGGTTACAGTTAAAGAGATTCAAAAGAAAAACTGTGCTGCAGGACATAATAGTGTCTTGGAAGACATTAAGAGTACAGCGTGTTCTTTTTATGACCGTTGCATTACCTATTTGGACTTTTGGAAATCAAACGTTGACAGCTTGAGCCAGTTGTCTTGGATAGATTTAAAGAAAAAATTGACATGGGAGGAGTTGGAGGAAAGCTATACCATTTTCCAAAAAAGCTTACCACCCATTTCTTCTGATGATTTGTTCAACGAGTTGAGCGTGCTGAACACTCAACTGTCCGAAAATATCTTAACAGAATGGGCAACGCAGAAAAAGACAACAGAGCAAAGATGGTTGACTGTTTTTGAAAACTTGTGGAAGAATGAAATAAAAGTTCCAAACCTGAAGATGTTCTTGGAATTTGTGCTTTCTCTGCTAGGGACTAATGCTTCAGTAGAACGGGCCTGTTCGTTGATTAACAACTTTTGGACGTCCGAGAAGAGTCAAATGTCAATTGAATGCGTAAAGGCACTTTTAATAATTCAAATGAACTGTAATCTTTCATGCGTAGAAATGTATGATAAAGTAAGGAAGAACAAGACCTTGTTGAAAGCTTTGGCTTCTACAGAAAAATATGATTGGAACGAAAGCCAGCCTTCTTGTTAGACCCTTAATTACATGTAAATTTTTTTTATTCAAACAGTCTAATTTTCATAATTCTTGAGTTGTATAATAGGTACATTATATAAATATTTCAAAGTCTTGTGCAATAAAGTATAATAAATAATAATGTAAAATTGTGTTTTTGTTCGTTATTTTCCAAATTTACAAATATGTATAAACAAATATATAGGCATTGTGCAACAGTAGGTTTGTCCCGATTTTGACTGGTAAAAATATGGTCACCGTATCTATAGATCTATAGATCTATATATCTAGGTCAACCCCCCCAGGGAAATAAATCTTGTTTACACGATAGAAGGCACAATTTTGGTACCATAGGGTTGAAACTTTTTAGGTAGGTATTTTCGTACGATATCTTGGATGCTATTCATTTCTAATGAATTGGTTGGAGGAGGAAGTAAATCTTGTTTAAACGATAAAGGGCACAATTTTATAGAAATAGGGTTGAAAGTTTTTAAGTACGTAGTTTCGTATGATACCTTGGATGTGATTGGTTTTGGTACGAATTGGTTGGGAAGGGGGTTGATCCTCTGGGAAGGAAATAAATATTGTTTACACATTAGAGGGCGCATTTTCTTTAAGTTGGGAAAAAACCTTAATTTAATGAATATATATTTTTAAAACTGGATACGTTATGAAAACCTGCTCTTCTAATGCAGCTCGCTGCTATAGAGCTTTTATATTATTATTTTTATTATTATGATTTCCACAATCTCGATCTACGCAAGATATAATACGGAAGATACTGCCTAGGGTACACTCCTGTCTGTAGACTACTTTATTGACTTGTCCCCCGGGATCGGCAAAAGCAGACGGTCGACGCGATTTCATCTGGAAATCGGAAATGGACTGATTATTCCACACACGCCTCGATATAAATCTGCGATATTTCAATTAGAATGGCGGAATCGCGTTCCATCAGGATGGCATTTGGTCCGGAATCGATTGCTTCTCTGCTGAATTGAAATGGCCTCGAATTGTACCGCTCAAATCTCTTCGAATGGTGATAAATTGAAAATAAACAATTATTTTCCCTAGAAAGAGTCGTGAGGTTCATTTGAGTCTCTACTGTCTCGTTAGACCTACAGAATGGGATTTTCGAATGGTTTTTTATAACCCTCGACCAGGAACAATATAAAAACGTTCTCGAAATGGAAACCTTGACAGTTAATTGAAATATTCGAAAAATATCATCTTGAAATTTTGGAAATATCTAAAAAAAAATAGTTTAATGCTTCTTTAGGTTTTCCTTCTTTATGTATGTATTTGTCATGGTTCCTCTCAGATGCTCTAGATCAGCCATACTCAAACTTTTTTTTTTCTTGTGCCACTTTCAGATTTTAGTTGTGTCGTGCGGGCCGCTACCTACATAAATCACATCTGTTATTTAGGTGTTGGTAAAAAATCTATTACGTTCAATTGTTTATTTATTGAATTCTTTGCATATTTCATTTTGGAATAAGATGATTCACAAAGATATGTCGATGCAAAACAACGTAAGCAGAATTGGATCACATTTTTTCACAGTCTTGAATTGTTTGGGCACTATAATCCAAAATTCAGCGTACCTACTCCATCTTCTCTCTCGTGTCTTTAAAAATAACTTTGTATCATTCTTCATTTCAATGAACTTGTCAAACAATTCTGCATAATTACAATCCAAAACTGAAGCCAATTGTGAAATACTTATCGGCTCTAGGTACCATAATTTATCTACAAGCGTAGCAAATTTTTAATTTTTCTTAAATCTCGCTTTAAATTCGTCTGATAGTGCAGATATATAATTTGAAATTATCAAACAGTTTTCTTCGAAAATATCAATATCACTCCTGTGTAACACGTATACCTAAGTGTTCGAAAGTTTTGAAGTACTATGTTTTGAATTTCTTTGTAATAAATACTTAGTTTTGAAAGCAAATATTGTATTTGCCATTTGTGAAATAATTTTGTTTTCACCTTGCAAGCTTGGATTAAGGCTGTGAGTTTCTCAGTTATGTCGCATAGATAAGCTAACAAATGATGGTGTTGTTATTTTGCAGTTCAGGATAATTTTTATCATTTTGCTGTAAAAACAGCATTATTTCTTGACGTAAAGAAAAAAACTGCGCCTATTATTTCCTCGGAAATTTAAATAGTTAATAGGTTAATAGAATTTGGATTTAAAACGGGTGGGCCACTTTCAAAAGCCTGGCGGGCCGCAGTTTGAGTATCGCTGCCCTAGATGGTACAGATTTGCTAGATTCCAAGTTGAAAGTTGCCACATTTTTGTCGTGGAAATTGTAAGAAACGTAAAATTGAGTAGAAAAATAATCATAATAAT
This sequence comes from Cynegetis impunctata, assembly GCA_030704885.1. Classification (NCBI taxonomy): domain Eukaryota; kingdom Metazoa; phylum Arthropoda; class Insecta; order Coleoptera; family Coccinellidae; genus Cynegetis; species Cynegetis impunctata. Next base: position 1,069,768 of record JARQZK010004334.1, read on the forward strand.
AATAACTATGTATATATAAAACAACAAACTTTATTGGAAAAACGTTTTAGTTCCATCGCAAAATTTGTTTCATTTCAGAGATTCAATTTATTATGTCACGAAAAATCCTTCAAATATTTTAATTTCATTCTAAAAACGTTTTATTCTGTGTTCAATATCAGGTGAAGTATTTTTATGTTGTATATATTCTGAATTTAGGTTAATTAATTGAGGACGGCTTGCTTGATGTGTCAAAAAGTTGGATGATGTTAGATTATCATTTGTGAATCTTCATTGATTTATTGTGTCTGTATTAATTTTTGTGTTCAATAAGCCAAATTTGTGTATATTGTGCTCAAATTTTATATATCTGTTTTTTCCTGTTTATCAGTATAATTTTTCGAAATATATAATATTTCTTATATGTCCCTACATTTTTCTATATACAACTGTTCTATATTCTTACAGTTGAAATTTTTTGTATTTTCATATTTTTCAGTAGCACTTGTTTATATTCTCGAGTATTTTTGTGCTCTTTCAGCTACTTTTGTATGTTTTGTTAAGTTTACAGAATTGATGTTATAAACGACATATGTTTTTCCTTTCAATTTCTAATTAAGTTTACAAAGTTTCAATTTCTTTATGTATCTTATGAGCTAGTTCCATATTATACTAGAAAAAGAACAGTTTCAACAATTTCATAGTTAGATGAATTAGATCATTCAAGTTCTTGTGTTAAAATGTAAACTCAACATCAGTACCTTAACTTCGATGACCCAAATTAAATAGCCACGCTATGCTAAAATGAGAGGAGATTTTATACTTTTGAACTTAAATGATAAAAGAAGAGAATAAAATATGAATTGATAACATAAACACTGTACAATAGAGGATAAAGTTTCTTTTGGATGAATTTGATTCACACTTTTTTCGAGACACATGAAATTGAATCTCAAACATACGTGTCCTTTTTTGTTCACAACGAACCAATCATGAACTGATTAAGATCATAATTAGTTCATATTTTTGAAAAAATTAAGAAGAAAAGATTCATTCCTTAAATCTAAAAAAGCAACATTGTAGCCCTGATTCTACATTTAATTAGGATTATGATCCTTCAAAATATGTCGAATGTTGTTTACAATAGAAAAATATTATGTCGAATATTTTGTACGCAATAAAGAAATAAATTAGCATATTTCGAATAAGAAAGGGAGATTCGGTTGAATATTTCTAACAAAAAAGAGAAGTTACGTGGAATATTTCGAACAAGAAAAAGGAATTGTGTCGAATATTTTGTACAAGAAAACGAAATAATGCGGAGTATTTCGAACAAAAAAGAAAAATTTCTTCGCATATTTCGGACAAGAAAAGGAAATTCTGTTGAATATTTCGAATAAGAAAGAGAAACTATGTGGTGTATTTGGAACAAGAAAGAGATTTTGTGTCGATTATTTTGAACAAGAAAAAGAAATAATGTGGAATATTTCGAACAAAAATGAGAAATAATGTTGAATATGTCGAAGAAAAAAAAACTTGTGTCGCATATTTCGAACAAGAAAGAGAAATTATGTCGAAAATTTCGAACGATAAAGAAAACTTATGTCGGATATTTCGAACAAGAAAGAGAAATTATGTCGGATACTTCTAACAAAATGAGTAATTATGTAGAATATTTCGGACTAGAGTAACTATGTCGACTATTTCGATCAAGGAAGAGAACATGTCGCATATTTCGAACAGGAAAAAGGAATTACCTATGTCGAATATGTCGAACAATAAAGAAAACTGATGTCGGATATTTCGAACAAGAAAGAGAAATTATGTCAAATATTTTGAATAACAAGGGGTAATTATGTCGAATAATGCGAACAATAAAGAGTAATTATGCCGAACAAGAAAAAGAATGAGAAATGTTATCAAAAATACTATACGAACATGAAAGAATGAGACGACAATTTAAAATGAATATTGATGATATTTCATTTTGTGTGACGTTGATGAATAGTGCAAGTTTTGCAATATTTATATATGGGAACTATCAAACTCCCAGTGCATTCAAGGAGGCAGAACTGCCCTCTAGTCCAGTGGCGTACAAACTGAAACGACTGCACGGTGTAGTGTAGGTGAGTTCGGACATTTTAGTCCGGTCCAGACAGTCTGCACGAAATATCTATAACTTTTTATGACCTCCTCTCAGTCATAATTCCTACATTTATACTTTTTGTTTCTGTAACTGCCCGCAGTTGTGGCACTCTGCTGTCACATGAGTTATTTATAGCGATAAACTGGAAATCTCCCGTGTGTAGGAATAGCGTCATATGATGAGATGAATAAATCTTTCATTTGGAAATTAAATTGGACTAGGTGTGTGGACAGTTATGTAGAACGAAAATGTCACTTTTCAGTTCTGCTGCTGCGCAAGGTTCATGTAAAAATGTTGAATGCTATGAGCAGTGGCGGGGCAAGACCTTAATTTGATGTGGGCAAGATACATTTCGCCAGGCCCTCTTCTTCTTTGCCAACACGCATCGGCTAACTTTTGACAGCTACCATTCTATTCATTGTTATATATCCTTTTTTTGTCACAATAATCTCAATATGTGGTGGTCTATGTAATTAACAAACAGCAAACAGTAAATTTTTATCAACATTTTTATCATCACCACTTTTCGTCAGCAATATTCGATGTTCATTTTATTTGCTGGTATTGAAATATGTTTTTTACCAGCTCTTTAGGAGACTGTATAGGTTGCTGGCTGTCTTTATAATAAAACATGCTTTTTTTTTGGCTAGCCTTTAATTTTTGAAGTCTTTAGGCATAACATAACTGCTTTACTCATTAATTTTGTTCAATACCGAATCACAATCAGTGTGTCTGATTGATTTGTTTAATTTTTTAAACTTTCGATGCATTGAACAACTTCGTCAAATTGCAGTTATATATCCTTCACTGCCCCAGTTCTGATCTCCCACCTGGTGTCTGATGAAGGCTTCATACTAAGCTTTAGTTTGCCTTTGATTAATTTTCAGCGTTTGCTGGAACTTAAAAATAGCAAATAAATTTTCTCAATGAACCCAGAAAATGTTTTTGCTACCACAAAAGAATTTGTTATGTCTACTAATAACAGCAGATTCCAGCTATGACAACCGCATGATATAAAAAATTTATAATCAATATTCGAGTTTCAACTCCACTATCTACAACTACAATATTTGCACCATTTTCATAGTCTTGGCCACGACAGTTTTGAATATCTAAGCCATTTTTTTCTAGTTCTCCCAGTATTGTATTAATTAATTAAATATTCCTCAGTCATCACAGTGACTGCAAGAAATCCGATAAAGTTTTTTTCTATTGTGTTGATTGGTGTATTACAATATCTTAAGATAGTTGTCATTTGTTCAATTTTAATACAGTCTCTAGTGTCAGATCACTTCATGGATAATTGTTCTGCTAATCTATATACATATATATATATATATATATATATATATATATATATATTTTTATATATATATATATATATATATATATATATATATATATATATATATATATATATATATATATATATATCAGGGGCGGCTAGTCAAAGGAGGCTAAGGAGGCTAAGCCTCCTCAATAATATTCCGTGTATCACTAATATATTATATTGAATAGTCAGCATATTCATATTAATCAAAATCATATTATTTTATGCACCTACCTTCCTTTCAACCTACATTATATAATATAATTTATTAATTAAGATAGAAGGTATTTACATTTACTGCATTTCATTAATTTCAAGATTTGTGGCAACGCTGCGGAGGCTTAGAAAGGTATATTCTCAACGTTCACTATGCCTGCCACAGAAAAGCAAACAACGGTGCAAATACTCCGAATGAATACTTCATTGCGATAGAAAAGCAAAACACATGTAAATGGCAACACCGATAGAGACCCAATCTCATACAATGTCGACCAATCACAACTATAGAATTTCGCGTGACATCGAGTGAATTCGTTGGAAAGCATTAATTGAATCGTAGTGAGATCGTAGTTACTAATGGCCGAAAACAGCAGAGTGTTTACTTATATTGCTCGCGTATTTTTTTTAAATGAGTTTGGTTACTGAAGTTAATTTCAAAAATTTCAATGGTGACTTAGTGGAATATTTGTTATCCCATAACTTTAGTGCACTAAGTTATGAGGAAAAAGTTTTGATAAAAACATTGCGACCTACCCCTGAATTAAACAATTTGGTTTAATTTAGGCGTAACAGACAACAAAACCGCGGTTTTAATACAAGGAATTATGAGAGACATCCTTGCCTAACCGGATCACAGGTAAAAAATAAATTATTTTGTTGGCAGTGTTTACTTTTTACTAGGGAAAATGTCTCTGTTTGGGGCTGCTTAGGATTTGAGGATTTAATTCTATAGTTGAAAGTAAGGAATTTTTCACCGATAAAGTAACTTTAAATACCGCACGCGGATTAATATCTTACTTACAAGATAAGGAATTTATATATTTTTTAAACATCTTTAAATTAATTTTTGAACAAACAGAAATAGTTTTTCAAATCTTACAGCACAAGTTTTCAGATGTAAATTACTCACGGAATCGGCTCAAGTTTCTTTTGGAAAAAATTTCAGAATTTCGTGCAGAAGTTTATTTGAAAAAACAATTTTCTGTATTTCAAACTACTGATGATACGACTCAATTTAGCCCAAAATGAAAGAAATTCAGTTACGCAGATATGGAGTTTCACTATAAGCAAATATTTTATGAAATTTTTGATACTATTAGGGGTCAAATTTCTTCGACTTACTCAATAAAAATTTGTTTACCGGATTTTCGGCTAATTTTCCAGATAACCTTTTGGAAAATTTATGTGAAAAATGTACTTTTTTTGATAAGGTGGCCATAAAAAGTGAACTGTGTGTTGTTTATAATGACAATGAAATTTTGGGGCAAAAAGAAAATCATGTGAGGACTATTAAATACCTTTTTGATAATGATTTGAATCAAGATTTACCCCAAGTTTATAAACTCTTATGTCTAATTGTTTCTATCCCAGTGACATCGGCTTCCGTAGAGCGCTCGTTTTCCACTCTTAAGAGAATTAAAACTTATTTACGAAATTCAATGAGTCAGGATCGTTTGAAAAATATTAGTTTGTTGTCTATTGAAAAGGAATTCGTAAAACTTTTGGCGAAAGACAAAAAATTTTATGAGGATATTATAGATCATTTTGCTAACGTTAAAGATCGCAGAATCCCGCTAATCTTCAAAAATATATAATAACTTTTTATTTGCTCTCACCAGCTGTTAATAAATTTGTTAAGTAGGTAGGTAGGTACCTATTTTGTGAAAGAAAAAATTTGATGAATAGATTAATTGACTAATTGGCTGAGAAGAGTTTTTGTGAATATTGTAAATAGGAGTTGTAGGTCTCAAGGTAGACACTCGAAAGTGAAAACAAATTAGTAGCTTAGGGTGCTTGTTTTACTTTGATTTGAAATCCTAAAAATTTTAAATTTTCGCCTATGGTGTATTTTTTAACACCTCTTGTAGCCTCCTCAAACCAAAATCACACGAGCCGCCACTGATATATATATATATGTATATATATATTGCAGCGAGGCCCCTAGGTCCGCGAGGCCGTAGGCGGTCTCCCACGCCTTACGCGACTGCGACTATATGTCTAAAAACTTGCGAGAATTTCGATGTCATTAACTCATTTTTCGGTCAATTACTAACAATTTAGAAGAGGAATATATAGTGTGAAAGTTCATGCTAAAACTAATCAACATTGATAACTTTATAAAGGAATAAAAAATTAACTTTTCAATAAAATAATTGAAATAAAAATCTTTTGAGTAAACTCAATTTCAGAAGTTTACCCACTTATATCCGAGAAAAGTACAGTACTTCACAGTTTAACATACTTGGGCAAACCTTCCGAAAACCTGAAATTGTTTCTTCATAAACAAAATTTCAAAGTTTCATGTAACAATAGAATTGGAAAATTGATTGGAAACAACAAATTAAAAATTCATAGAGATAAACGTACTGGTGCTTATAGACTCAACTGTAACGATTGTAAAAATTTCTATGAGTATAGGACGTACAATTAGAAATTTTAAAACTCGAATACACGAACACCAACGTAGCTATATTAAGCAGAAAACTGACCCTAATTATGCGTGCCATCTTTTTCAAGGAAAACCATATCTTAAGTCACAATTATAATATATTACAGTTAGAAAATAGTCTCCACACAACTAACTGTTGGGAATCCCTATACATCAATAAATATAAAAATTCCGGAAATCTAGTTAACGAGATTGAAGTAAACCCTTCTCCTCTCCTCAATCTGTTCAATATACCTACTAATAACTCTGAATGAATTGTTTATTGTTATTTAGTTTCTCTAGGAACCCTCTGTTATATTCAATTTTCGTATAAATAGATTGTTTTGTAATACCATAACTTAGTACGAGATAAAGTCAATGTTACGCGAAACGCATTTACTCAATAGATTGTTATTCCAACCTGTGAAAAGTTAGTTTTTTTATTTCTTTATAAAGTTATGAAAATCATTTCACTCCGAGTTAAGTAAGTAGCACTGAAGAGATCTAATAAAGTCGAATCAGTTGTATGGTGACTTCTCATATTCTATAATTCACTTTTGGGTTGTGAATGCAGATTTCGCGACGCGGAATACGTATAAACAGCTCCCTTGTAAAAATTTTCGATAATTTGAAAGCATTGAACAATTTTCCTTGTTTATTTTATGTGAGTATATACTCTTGATTTCTGTTTCGCTTTCTCATTTGTTTCCTCATAATTCTGAATTGTTCGACAAAACTGCATAGTATTCGTTTTGTTGCAGAGGCACGGATGATGTCCAGCGATCAATAGAGCTGTTAGATCGAGTGCTCTCTGAATTCGACGATGTGGAAAACGCGAATCAAGTACAAAACGTAAGTACTACTTGAGTGGAAATATACATACGGTTCCGTGAAAAGTCACCGTGCATTCGGTCTCCTTAATAACCTCTGCATGAACAATTCGCTTCTTTGAATGGAATTGGCATTTACTTGGTGAAAGTTCATATTCATAACTTTATAAAGAAATAAAAAAACTAACTTTTCACAGGTTGAAATAAAAATCTATTGAGTAAACGTAAGTAAAAAAAAGTATCTTTATGGATAATTTAGAGAAAACTATTATGAACCACTTCAGCAGTAAATACTTTCTTTATTGGTATAGATACGTTGATGACGTCATTGTTTGCTACACTGGTACAGATAGACAATTAAATAATTTCATTACTTTTATTAATTCCATACACCCTCGTATTAAATTTTCTCTAGAAACTGAAATGAATAATTCTATTATTTTATTATTATATATATATATATATATATATATATATATATATATATATTCATTACTTAGATTTAACTATTAACAGAAAAAGCAACAAACACGAATTTTCAATTTTTCATAAACCATCTCATACAAATATTACAATTCATAACACATCACTACACCCTTTTTCACATAAATTAGCGGCTTATCATATCTTAGACTTTTCAAAATTCCGTTGTCCGAAGCTAATTTTCGGAAGGAATTGCATATAATTAAACAAATGGCAGTAAATAATGGTTATTCACCTAATATGATTGACAGCCTCATTCAGAGGAAAAAATACAAAATGGCAATTTCAGAAATTTACCCACTTATATCCGAAAAAAGTAGAGTATTTACCAGTTTAACATACTTCCGAAAACCTGAAATTGTTTTTTCAAAAACAAAATTTCAAAATTTCATATAAAACCAATAATAGCATTGGAAAATTGATTAAAAACAACAAATCAAAAATTCATAGAGATGAACGTACTGGTGTTTATAAACTCGACTGTAACGATTGTGAAAAATTCTATATAGGACGTACAATTAGAAATTTCAAAACTCGAATACACGAACACCAACGTAGCTATATTAAGCGAAAAACTGATTCTAATTATGCGTGTCATCTTATTCAAGAAAACCATACCTTTAATCACAATTATAATATATTACAATTTGAAAATAGTCTCCATAAAACCAACTGTTGGGAATCCCTATACATAAATAAATATAAAAATTCCGGTAATTTAGTTAACGACCAGATTGAAGTAAACCCTTCTCTCTTTAATCTGTTCAACGTAGGTACCTACTAATAGCTCAGAATGAATTGCTTATTGTTATTTAGTTTCTCTAGGAACCCCTCTGTTATATTCAATTTTCGTATAAATAGATTGTTTTGTAATACCATAGTTTAGTACGAGATGAAGTCAATGTTATGACGAAACGCGTTTACTCAATAGATTTTTATTTCAACCTGTGAAAAGTTAGTTTTTTTATTTCTTTATAAAGTTATAAATTCGCTTCTTTGATATGCGACATTTCCGAGGGGGTGCTATATCGGTATTTATACGATCAACAAATCATTTAAAATAAATAATTCAAAAAATTGTTTTAAGATTTTCACCATTGAATTAATGTGAATGAATGAGAGGAGCATAACGTAAACGAAAATATTGAAAAAGTTGCAGATAACAGAGGAAAATTATGATTGCCTTGTCTCCGTGTATTCTGGAGTTGTAACAAAAAATTCAGATTTTCTTATCGGAAAAAACGAATTATATCAATATAAAATATATCAACAGTGAAAATTATGATTAATATCTTTGAGTAAGAAGTAGATATTTTAGAAGACCATTATTGTCTTTGAAAAAATAATTTAGCGAATTGGAAAATTAAATGTTGAATTTTCTCAACGAAATTGGAGCATATCGAACTATTAAATATTATTTGGAAAAATATATTTATATGATTAATTATTATGAAATATATACTGCTAATTGCAATTTTCGACATCGGACAGATTGAGTTTAGAACTTATTAAAAATGTTTATCTCTCATACAGGTAGAATATTTCTATGAAATTCTGGTAGAGTTATTAGAAATAATAGTCTTCTAACTAAATACATTAAGGGTAGGTTATTAAAATGGGATTGGCAACTTGATAACCTAAAAATTCTTGGATACATTATGTTTTGAGTATATCAATTATAGGGAAATAAATCAAGTCAATCATGTCGTTCAGCAGGACATTACCATTTGTATTATGATTGGATTTGAAAATTTCCAATGACTGAATAATTGAATTTGGCTGCTGTCGGCAATTTGTGCATGATTTTTAAATTATGTATTTGTCAAAACGTATTTTTTCCTCAAACGTCAGAAAATGACGATTTTTTTAACCTCAGTTCTCGATTTTGAAGTTTGATTTCACAGACGTCATTTTGTTTTTACTTTTTTGTCCGGCCGTGAGCGTACAAAAAAGTACACATTTTTGTAGGGGAGACCGCGTACAAAAGTAATATTTTGTACTTTCGCCTTGGTTTTTCGTTAGGTGTTATTATTTCGGTGAAATTGATATAGCCATACATAAATTCCGTTTATGTTCTATACATAAGCATCTTGAATTACCTTATTATTGTGTATTTTGCATGAATCACCGAAACTTTAAAAAAATGCGTCATTTGTTACTTTCGACCACGTTGGCGGGCCGAAAGTAACACGTTGTGGGTCGAAAGTAACAGGGCAAAGGGGTTTGTAATGAATATGATATGACATATTTTATCAAACAAATATTCATTGGAAAATTCAGTGTCATTCTTCGCTATTCAGTGTACTTAACATGGCAGACATTCAATTTTTTTGCCGTGGCTCTAATTTTTTCACCATCATTAAAATGCTCTTCAGCCGATTTTCGCTAGACTTCCAAGTTAGTTGTTATTCGTGCGGTGGTTATTTTGTTGAAATAAACACACACACACATAAAAAGATTACTTATACAGTAAATCAATACGGGGACAAAAGTAACATGTTACTTATGTACCTTATGTAGGGCTGCGTTACTTTTGTACCCTACAGCATTTTTGTTAGAACATGAAAGATAACCTTGAAACGGAACATGCTAGACAAAAACGAATTTAAGCACTCAAAAATCAATCTAATCGAGTATCAATATGCAAATATTCAGATTAATATCATCCCTTTAATACTACATAAACATTAAATAAGTAAACGTCAAAAAATTTACTTTTGATTTGTGAAATCACGTAGCGTCCTCTCACACGATCTAACAGTGCGTGGCGCGAGTGGCGACTGAATGCAACTGAAGGTGGCGCCACTGGCTATCACCTGACAGCAGCTAAGTGGTGTTTTGACAACTCATTAAACCTACAGAGCATTTGTTACTTTCGACCCGCCGTTACTTTTGTACCCGGTCTCCCCTACGCTCGCGGCAATTTCAAGAACGTCGGGCGGCGTACAGTTGGGTTCCGAATCCGACATAATGTAATCTGTAAGAAAAATTTCATATATTTTAATAAAACAAGACATTTCTTAATACTCGGGTACTTACCAAAAATGCACAGTCCTATAATGCGTAGATAAGTGACTTTGAATGTTTCTGACAGTTATTTTGTTGAATTGTCAAATTTGTGTTGCCTTGACATCTACAAAACCAGTAAGCAAAGCAATCTAGTTTTACGTTTCTTCACATCTAATCATTTTTAAAAATATCATCTCAATTCTATCGTTTGAACACCGTTTGCGGAAAAAATTGCATGTTTTATTCAGAGAAAAGCACTTTTTGTGGCTCGACTGAAATTGTCGGCCTTACTGTGTTCAGCCGACAAACATTTAGTCTCACCACAAAAAGTATCACTGTTACTCCTAATGAAAGAATATACTATTTTTGAACTATTATGTGATAATGAACATAGAAAAATCAAGTTTTTTATCATGTAGTACCAACGGATTCCATCAACTGTTTGAAATAATAATTGTTTCCAATCATCTAGAAATGTCTATATTTCAAACTCTAGTTGAGAAACTCAATCAAAATTAATTTCGACCATTCAACCAATAATAATTGATGATTTATACTAAATTTACCATTATTTTAAATTTTTTTATTGATTGCACCTTATTGAATTCCACTTATCTTAGTCAAAAAAAATATGATACATTTGTATCGGGGAAGCCGATACTTGTTGGAAATTATTGATCATTGTAACAAATAAAATCTATATTAAATTTCCACTTATTGAGCAAATAGTAAAAATTTTATGCATATTCAATTCTTTACGAAAATTTTAATACAGTGCTCTGAAAATCTGGATTGACTAACACGGGAATTTTTTAAAAATCTCATATTCTATGGAAGTTAAAAAAGAATTTCGAAGCATTTTCCAAATTTCATATAATGATGTGCTCTGGGTGATATAATGAAGGACATATCAAAATACAGTACATCATTTTTTGTGTATAAAAATGCTCAATAAGAAGTACATATCAAGCTGAATAATAACCTATCCCAACAATTACTACACATTAATGTTAACCAATTACGTAGGTACGAGCGAATATCTTCTGTAGGAAATTTAATTTGTCACAATCTCTGCTAAATTTTATCATTTCCATTTCATGTTATCACTCTGCATATTATTCTACTTGTTGTAAGATGTCAAGATTTTCCAATTCTTTTTTCGAGCCACCCAAATGAGAAATCAAGCATATTCTCATAGAAATTAATTTTTTTTCCATCACGCTTGATATATCAGAAGTGAAAAAAATTCAAATTAAAATAATTTTTGATTCATCTCTTCAGATTCAGCAACTGACCAGTTCGACGTCCACCCCCCAGCTGCGCCAACTGAGCCAGAACTCGACCGCCAGCAACGTATCGTCCGTCACCAGCCCCGACGACGAGAGTCCGTCGCTGGGCCACCAGTCCGAAGACGATGGCTACATGAGCATGAACGGCCGCAAACCCAAATTCAATCTGGCCTTCAAACCGCTGCCTGAAGTGCCCGTCCACCACGAGAATGCCTGCCTGTCGCCCATCCTCCCGCCTGGAGATGACGACTTTCCGCCGCCCCCGGAGGAGGCGCAAAGACTTATTGCCACTCTGTTGCCCAAGTAAGTGTTATTCAACTGTGTATGTCAGATAAAATAAGAAGCTCTTCTGCCATGATTTCTCTGGGTCAAATTAAACTCCTCCCTTTCAAGGAAAAATCTGAAGGTTACGTGTTCCATTCCTCCCTCAATAACATATGAGGAAGACAGGGGAATTGAGTTATGGTCAGGAACTCCTTCAGCTAGATTAGATGATAGACTTGTAATCCACTCGGCTAACCATGCCGAAATACTCGTTTCCATGACTAGGCACGATGGACATCTCTATCTTTACGAATCATTCTGGTGAACAAATGATTTCCAGTTGTTCCACAGTATTTATTTTGCCATCATCTATGCCAAAATACTCGTTGCCATGACTAGGCACGATGGACATTCCGAAGTCCTCAAAAACAACAAGGCTACCATCAATAAATAGACAATAATGCTTTATAAACATCGAAATAAAAAATCCGCTAAACTCATTATTTCTCCTATAAGATGACCACTCTATTACAAAGGCCTAGATGTAGTTTTCTGGTTCCAGGATCTATGTATTTCAGTATATAGATTACATTTGCTCAATCATAAGGGTGAACCATTTTTCTCTTCATAGATCTCTATATTTTCGTCTCCATATTAGAGAATGAACTGAGTCCATTCGACAAACTTCTTTTGCTTGAATAAGGAAGAATGATAAGACCTAATAAGATCTAGGGATCTATCTCAAGATCAATAATTATGACATCTTGTTTATATATCGTGGTTAGTAAGAAGATGTTTCGATAATGGAACTGATACAACTACAGCCTCCATAGGTTATTTGACTATTCTTGGTCATTTAAAAATAATTCATTTTTACTCCAAATGGAGCTTCATACATCTATAATGTTAAGAAACTTTATCTTTCAGCGCCAAGATACATATAAATTTGGGTGATCAGCACTGACTAGTACGAGTTCAACCGAAGGTGGAAAATTACATCGAGATCATCATTTTTCAATATCGTTCGATTTCTTCTTTGCTACTGTTTACTATCAATTTCAATTGTCGAATGTACCTTTCAAATTTAAATTTTACATTGCCAGAATTGAATGCGTCGAAATTATCATTATTTTCCAGAGTATCCCCCATCCATCGGCCAAAAACCAACAACGCGAAGAACAGAGGGTTCCCGCTTACGCAAATTTCTACTAGGATGGAAACCATACCGCCGCCACAAAAATTTCAGAACAGCGAGAATCCCAGTTTGGTTAATGGCGCAGTCGACCCTATTCATAGCGCTACGCAAACAACACTGGTAAGCGAACAACTTTTCGAATCCAAACCGCCCCCAAACGTACTGTCTTCGCTCGAGAGAAAGGCAAATGGGATTAATACATGTTGCTAATGCTAGACTAGCAATCGCCGTCGTCCTTCTTGAATACCATTCACCATCCTCGCAAATTCCGCACAGAAACGCCTACCCCACTTTCTAGTTTCTGAGATATGCTGACAGTAATTCAACTGTACAACTTAAGATTATTTAGTACTGCGAGAAGTGCGAGACTAATATTTAACAAACATACAAAATTTAGCACAAAACTGTAGAAAAAAATTATACTGAAATTTGAATCGCTTAAATATTCACAACATTCGTAAGCAGCGCCTTGCGGCGATATCTTCAACCTTTCAGTAATAATATTCAGCGCCATCTTTTCGTTCCATCCACCTTTATCTCAACACTGTTGTCATCTGTAAAACGTTTTATTTAAGACTATCTACGCTACTACTACAGTATTCACACGATAATTAGACAGTTTATATACAAAATTGTTTTCGTATATTTCCTTTATAAAACCGAATACCGAGGAAACATATTCTGTACAATGAATCAATCAGTAATTATTTAGCAAGTTTTCAACTTATTTCATAGATTACAAGCTGAATAGCCGAAAACTCATAATTTACTATACATGTGAAAAATTTCACGAAATAAAAAAAAAGTTAAATTTTACATTAAAATATTGAAAGCAATTGTTCAATTTCACTCATACGTACTTGTTAATTTTCTGTATTCCGTGTTGAAGAGAATGATACCCATTATTTCCAGAGCCTCTATCGACGGTATTGGGGTATATAATATATATATATATATATATATATATATATATATATATATATATATATATATATATATATATATATATATATATATATATATATATATATATATATATATATATATATATATATATATATATGTATATATATATAGGAAACCATAACGAAAACATGAGTTTGAATTATTAAAATTCATTTTCGTGGATTGTTTTTCAATAATTACGTACTGAATTAACATTTATTTCGTCTTTCAGCCAAAAACTCGACATCAACGTCCATATGGCTGGGAAAATAATGATTTTACTCTGAATCCGCCACCACCGCCACCCGGATATAGATTTGGTAGTCTGCCTTTTCAACACTTGGGTTATCCCATCACATCGCCTACCCGAGTGCCCCCTAGAACGGTACCTACAGCACTAGAAAGACATAGAGAAGTTAAACGACGAATCAGTGAAGACAATCTTTCCAGCGATCTAGATGATGTGGGTCTACGACCTCTGAGTGAATTAGCGGACGATGAACATTTTTCGGATGATTCTCTGGAAGATATGCTGCCACCACCCCCACCGGTTTGTAACAAACGGGCTAGCATAGCTTGGGAAGTTCCACTCGATGACGATGAGGCTCTACTGACACCTGGAAGTACAAAGGTTATAGGGAGACGGAGGAGAAAATCTGGATCGTTCTCGAGCACAAGTTCTATACCCAACAAAGTGAGGGAATTGGATGATTGGCCTGATCCTCCTCCCTGTACAACTGAAGACGAGGTTACTTCTCCGTTCTCAGATTCCGACGACCACGTAACCCTACCAGCCGAATTGAACAACATGAATATATCTGGCACTAGCACCTACATAATTCGAAAACAGAAACCGGACAGAAAAACTTTACTCAATCAGTGCAGCTCAGTAACATCTAACTCTTCTTTGAATTCCAGACTAAGTTCAGAATTGAGCATTCCTGCTTCCAGGTTCAGCGGGGACCTGAATTCCTGCTTCAGTAGAGAATTGAACACCCCGTCATCTAGATATAGCGTGGATTTGAGTAATCCACACTCACGCCTTAGTCAAGAGCTCAACTCTCCCAAGTCTAGATTCAGTTTAGACTTGAATAATTCGAGACGTTTGAGTCAGGAGCTGAGCAGCTCCCCCTCCCGATTATCGGTAGATTTATCGAGTTCCAGATCGAGCACCCCACATAGCAAAGGACATGAGATAAAAAAACATAGCACTACTTTTGATAATTTCAAGTCTTTGATAAGAGAAGGTACAATTGATAAATATAATGCCCCGCCTGTCGAATGTGCTAACGAGTTCAACTCTGTTTCATCCCCAATGGTTCGTGTAGTTTCGCTTCCTTCACTTAATGCAGAAGATTTCGCACCGAAAAGAGAACTAGATGTTACTGTAGAAGAAGAAGAAGATGCTGATAGTTCGCAACATAGCGCGGAAATATCACCCTTAAGGAAAATCGAACAAAATATTACCGAATTATTAGAAAGACGCGATATCGAAATAGTAGAGAACGGCAAATTCATATTGAATGGTGTCGATTCTATATTACACCATAAGCAGAGAGCGAAAAGAAAAGCTCCTTCAAAGCCTCAAAGGGACGGTAGAATTGATGACAGACAACAAAAATCTAACGATCTTATGAAATCTAGTAGCCATAACGAGATACAGCGGAATGAAGAGTATTACAGACAACTCCTGATAGAAGGTGGTTCACCGTTCTCAAGAAGAGGCGGTATACAAAAATCTGAGAGTGCCAAAGAGATGTTAATTGCGCACAGAGAGAGGGAACAGAAGCCTATTCCAACGTCCACGTCCGCAGACTTTCCCGTGAGGGTAGAAGTGATGCAGCACGAGTTTCCACCGTTGCCCCCATCTCCAGTCGAAGAAGACGAAGACGAGTATTCCGAAATTCTCCAACTGGGTCAGAAAATCAGTCCAGACACTTTACCCAACGGAAAAGTTCCACCTTCAGTGCCTCCACATAGAGATCAGAATAGTTTGAAGACGCGTTCGATGGATGCGAATTACAACAGAGGTAGAAGGAGTTTCTTCAGTTCTTCGAATAGAAACATTCCTAGCGAACGCCGCACGTTACCTACTGAACTGCAGGACTCGAAGAGGAAATTTTTCCACAAACGCGCGTCACAAAGCCCACAGGAAGAGTTGCATCTTCAGACATCGTGTAGTTTACCCGAAACTCCTATATTTGCAAGAGGTTGTGACATTCCTCGTACGCCCCACAGGCGTGCGCCCGAGGTTCCGAGTAGAAACACGGCTCCTCGGCAAAGTAGTACCCTTGGAAGTTTAAATACCATTGGCAACTTGTCGTCGGGTGGTCTTTCGACAAGCGGATACCGAAGAGGTACTTCCAACAGCTTCGATCAGGCTGTCGTCGGCACAGAATTACTCAGATTGGCCGGAGGTCCCGGACGGGGTTGGTACCCGAAACAGAGACACCGAAGGCCAGTTTCCATAGAACACTTGGATAGGATGGCACCCGGACACAATCCGTGGGAGTCGAATAGAAAGCCGCTTACCCTCCCCCCGAATTTAACCCCAAAGTTCTTCCAAAGATCCCCCAGAGATGCTCTAAGAAGAGTAACTAGTCTGCTTATTAGGAAAGGTGAGCAGGGTATTGCGTATAGAATTATTTATGAAACACCACGACATTTGGTAGCATGTGTATAGGTACAAAGCTTGGTACAACATTTAACGAAATTGCTAATTTTGGATCATCTTTGTAGGCTGTATATTTAGACGATCAGCGCAATTATTAGGAACACATTAAAATGTAGTATATAGGTATTGTCTACTGAATATTTCATGAAATTTCTTCTAGATTCGATCATTTTCATTGACATTCTTACTGCTTTCCCAAATATAACAACTTAAGAGTTAGAAATCGTTTGAAATTTCATAATTAACTACTTCCATTCCATCAATTTACATTTCCTCATTATTATAAATTTTAGAATCGTTATCTGTATAATATTCAGTAATAGTTTTTTCTTCAAGTTTGCGTGTTTATCTGAAATTAATGTTTTCTTATTCTGTCTCTGTCGCTCAAGGTGTTCGGGGTTGTATTTATTTCTCTTTCAGAGAATTTGTATTATTTTCACTGACTACCTCTAATTTGAACTTAATATGGAAAATTATGCCAAAACGTCGTTGGGGTACCAAGATTACTTAAATCTTATAACGTTTATCATGCTGTTTAGAAAATTTTAACCTCGAATTATGTACGATTATAATTGTTATATTGTTTCGAATTTTCAGATAATACTCTTATGTTACATTGAAATGTATCGCTACCTATCGAATGATCCTTACATTTTCATCGTCAGAATACTACTGATATTGATTTGAGGGATGAATGTATGAAATAAAAAACATCACTCCATCACATTATTCTTTCAACACAAATATTTGATCAACTCATATCATAAGAATGTTGCAGATGAATAGCAAAACACCATGAATTTCATGCAAATTTTTTCTTTGAGCAAGACCAGGTGGTTTTAAGTTAAAATTTCAATTTATTAAAACAATGGTTAAAAATAACAATTTACACATTTATTATAAAAAAAAAATAACGCATGACGCACGTTTCAGTGGAACTTCACCTTCTTCAGATGCTAATGGCAAACTAACTATGATTCTCTGTTATATCGAAAACAAGAAATGACAAATTATGTAGAAGGGATAAATACAAAGATGGTTACAAATAATTATTAGAAAAGGAAAAACAATTCTGAACTGCTAGTCAGGTAGTTCGGTAATTTTGAAAATATTGAGAAGGGGGCTTGAAGTATGATCGATTTGGCTATTCAATAGGAGACCGAAATGCTTGTATTTATTTATCTGTAATGATTCTAAAAAATTAAGTTTAATTCCCTTACTTTCAGTATTTAATATTTTAAAATCGAAATTGAATGTGTGATTTTCTTGGATTAAATGGTTTGCATAATGTGAATCCGACTTCTGATTAACAAAGCTACGTTTGTGTTCTGAAATTCTAGTTTGAAAACTTCTGAAAGTTCTACCAATGTAAAACTTATCACAATCGCTACAATTAATTTTATAAACTCCCGATTTATTATCTTTATGAACTTTGGATTTATTATTTTTTATTTGATTTCCTAAATTATTACCGGTACGATAAGCAATGTTAATGTTGTGCTTAGATAAGAGAGATTTAAGTTTTTTACTTGAATTTCCTTACTAAAAATAATATCAAATACAACAGCCTCACTTTCATCGGAAATTCAAGTAAAAAACTTAAATCTCTCTTATCTAAGCACAACATTAACATTGCTTATCGTACCGGTAATAATTTAGGAAATCATATAAAAAATAATAAATCCAAAGTTCATAAAGATAATAAATCGGGAGTTTATAAAATTAATTGTGGCGATTGTGATAAGTTTTACATTGGTAGAACTTTCAGAAGTTTTCAAACTAGAATTTCAGAACACAAACGTAGCTTTGTTAATCAGAAGTCGGATTCACATAATGCAAACCATTTAATCCAAGAAAATCACACATTCAATTTCGATTTTAAAATATTAAATACTGAAAGTAAGGGAATTAAACTTAATTTTTTAGAATCATTACAGATAAATAAATATGTACAAGCATTCCGGTCTCCTATTGAATAGCCAAATTGATCATACTTCAAGCCCCCTTCTTAATCTTTTCAAAATTACCGAACTACCTGACTAGCAGTTCAGAATTGGTTTTTCCTTTTCTAATAATTATTTGTAACCATCTTTGTATTTACCCCTTCTACATAATTTGTCATTTCTTGTTTTCGATATAACAGAGAATCATAATTAGTTTGCCATTAGCATCTGAAGAAGGTGAAGTTCAACTGAAACGTGCGTCATGCGTTATTTCTTATAATAAATGTGGAAATTGTTATTTTTAACCATTGTTTTAATATGTTTATTAATTTACACCAAGTATCGGCCCAATAAATCCAAAAAATTTCAATTCAATAAATATTCTGATAATTTCTTATATTCATTAATTGTTCTAATCCATTCCTAAGAATTTTAGGAAACATTTTCAGTTGATTCAATTGCATTTGTTTATGACTGAGAATTAGTTTCAACCGATCTAAAAGGTTTAACAAATAGATATTTTTTGGTACGTTAACTTCAAACTTCATATTTCATTTAGAACTAGTGAAACAGTTATATAAATTCAGCTTTGAAGTATGGCTTCTATAATCTGTTCTTAGTTTCATTTTTTACTTGTACGTTTCGTTAGCTTTATAGATATTATTCAATAAAAAACATCATTTTATACTAGCAGCATTGCTCTGTGTGGTATTCTTATTGCTCACACTGTAAGATTATGGAACAGCTGGCGCCCTCTATTGCATTTTCTCCGAAAGAGACGTATCGTTGTCAAGGTTCCTAACGCTTTCTAATCAGAATCGTAAGTAATTCCGTAAGATGTCGCCACCATAAAACATGAATCTTATTTTCCAAGAAGTAAATGGTTCAGTATTATGAATTCCAGGTGTTTTCGAATGTCCTTGAAGCATTCTATTCATCTTTATTTCGGTTACCTGGGTCCGTATGTCATGAATAAAATTTGCTATCGGAACCTGTCGAATTTGAGCTTCATCGTCGGTATTCGGTTAATTCACGAATCGATTTTCAGAAAGGGACGCGCTAATACTTTATCTTTCGTCTCATCTGTTGACTCAGAATTTCTCATAGAAGTTCGAGGGAATTGTAATGCAATATTCTTGCTGGAATTCTTGTTATTCCTAGTTTGTGCTGTCGGTTTATTTTTAACGGACTTAATGAGTCACTGCGTAGCCTTTAACGTTAACTGAATCACAGAAATTTCACTGGATACGAAAATATCTACATATTCGAATTTCGAAACGAGGAAAGTTAGTAGACATTACTGCCGAATTGTACGTTTTCGATGGAAGATTCGAATGTAACGTTGCCGGTTGTTTCGATTTTGGAAATCGTTTTTATTTCATATGTTTGTATTTAAATAGTTGATGGAATCCGTCGTTACTACGTGATAATTTAACATGATGAACAAAAACTAAATTTGAATTTACTACGTTTATTATCACAAAAATACTTTGCAAAATATAACACTGCGATTGCAATTTCGGTCACTAGACCATCATCGGGCAGATTGAGTTAAGAACTGAATACATAATTATAGATTTGCGCTTACGGGTGGGAAAGAATTATTGCAGGTACCTAAATAGACAAGAGGAACATATTTCAAGAAGGGCTAATAGAATTGGATTTCCCAAATTGGTACAAAAAAATCGTTATTGCTTGAATACACTAAATATAGGAGAATATATCAAGTGAATCTGGTCGTTCAGCAAGATATCTTTTGCATTATTATTGAGTTTAAAAATTTCTAATGATTCTGAGTAAGTAAGTTTGGTTCCTTTCGGTAATTTGTGCATAATTTGAAAGTTATCTATTTGTGGAAACGGGTGGTGGTTTTCACGGCAATGATTTGAAAACGTTGAATCCGTTTTATTTTTCAAAAAAGATTGTTGGTGTTCTTTAAATCTTGTCTTGAATGATCGACCAGTCTGACCTATATACCTACACTCCTTTACATACAAGACAAATCAACTTATAAACTCCTGAAATTTCAAATTTTGAAGTGATATCTTTGGCATTGAATAAAAATTCTGCGAGTTTTGTCTTAGGTTTGAAAGCAATTTTGATATTACATTTAGGTATGACATTAGCAACTTTTTCTGTTAGAGGACCAAAATATGTTAAAGATGTGAATTTATAAGTTGATTTGTCCTGTATGTAAAGGAGTGTATATAGGTCAGACTGGTCGATCGTTCAAGACAAGATTTAGAGAACACCAAGAATCTTTTTTGAAAAATAAAACGGATTCAACGTTTTCAAATCATTGCCGTGAAAACCACCACCCTTTTCCACAAATAGATAATTTTCAAATCATGCACAAATTACCTTAGAATCATTAGGAATTTTTAAACTCAATCATAATGAAAAAGATATCTTGCTGAACGACCAGATTGACTTGGCATATTCTCCTATATTCAGTGTATTCAAGCAATAACGATTTTTCTAAGAACATTTTATTGTACCAATTTGGGAAATCCACTCGACTAGCCCTTCTTGAAATGTGTTCCTCTTGTCTATTTAGGTACCTGCAATAATTCTTTCCCACCCGTAAGCGCAAATCCATAATTCTGTATTCAGTTCTTAACTCAATCTGCCCGATGATGGTCTAGTCACCGAAATTGCAATCGCAGTGTTATATTTTTCAAAGTATTTTTGTGATAATAAACGTAGTAAATTCAAATTTAGTTTTTGTTCATCATGTTTGTATTTAGTTTTTTGTTTCATATAATTTTTAGAAGTCCACAGACAACACGATACAGACGATAATAGTTCTGTAAATAGTATAAATATTCACTATTTTTAAATTTTTTCAATGCTGCGATTTGGGTAATATATATTTTATCTAAAGCCTGTTGCCAAGGTAACTCTTCTGAAAAAAGTTTTTGTTAGTTTCGTCCTGTCATTTTACGAAATAAATATGGAAAAACTTCTTTCGCTGCGAAATTGAATGTTTTACTTGTTTGATAGACAGTAGAACAAATCGAAAAGTATAAGAACACTTTCCTGAAAGTTAATTTTTAGTAATTTGATACCTTTCATTTCATTTCATCAACCATAATCATCTCATCGTATGAAATGTATTATTCTATTTCAATTTAGTAAGAGGATTTGAATTGAAGGCGTTGTAGAGAAGAAACGTGTCTGCATCATATCTGACCTTTGCAATTATTTCTTAAGCTGGTTCATGGGAATGCATATTAATTAATGATTTAATTTTTTTATCAGTTTTCTACATTCCTTCTTTCTAATGAATATCAATTAATTTAATACTCGTATATACCGTGTGGCGCACACAAAACAGTTCATTTGAAAAAATTTCATTGGTAAGGATTTTTCTGGAAATAACTCCGAGATAGGGGTGGCATCTTTTGATAGTAAATTCGGGGATGCAGTAATCCCCCAACAGTGGATGGCAACACCATCAATATTTATGATTGGCGCAGGGGAAGAGAGAGAGAGAGAAAGAAATAGCTTTATTGTCATATAAAATTATAGTAGTTTTGTAGACAAAGCACATATAAATAATTAAAAATAAAGTTTAAAAATGATAACTAATCGAACAAGACACACTTTCAATAGTTGAACAAAACAAGAATCTATTGAAATAGAAGAACGAAACAGAAAAACATTCATGAGTCAATTATGTAAAACATATGTTAACTATCAACATATTTGTCAATTAAACTAATTATAAACCAAAAAACATTAAAAAACATTAAGATATGTTGCTACCAACTGTGGAACCCAAGGGTCTATGGTACATTGTGAAATTCAGTTACAGAATAGAATTTTACTACTGAGTAAAATGGTCTCTCCAAAAAAAGGCCTTAGTCGAACTTCGAAACATTTTGTATGTACTCATAGATTTTGGCTCCAATGGTAGGTGATTGTATAACTTTCCGCCATTGTAGGTAAAGGAGTTTTTGTTAAGACAGAGGTGGGCGCTATTAAATGAAGCGACACCTTCAAAGGTATTTCAATTCTCTCCGCAGGCATGGTAAAAAATTGCGTCGATAAAATTAATTTTAAAAAATAGTTTTCCAACAAATTTCAACTAATTAGATAATCAAATTGCAAATCATTTACTTCCAAACACTAATGAAACTTTCATTGAATATTTTAGCTTGGGAATTGGAAAATAATAATGTTGGTCCGTTTTTTCAAATCTGATAATTTGAAAGGTGAATCTTACCTCAATTTTTTTCTCATCTCAGGAGAATAGTGTATTTTTTTCTAAAGAACGGCGTTCTCCCATACTATGCAGTTCCTATACGTTACTTTATGGAATCATTATTTTCCTAAACACTGGATTGGTTGGAGGAGTTTCATTATATGGCCTGACTTTCTTATAATGAAAAATTTGAAAAGTTTTCGTTGCAAAAAGAACTCTAAAGCTTGGTTCATACAGACGCGAATCGCGAATTGCGAATAGCGAATAATGTTCTGATTGGCCAATTTGAAATCAATATGGCGGCCTGTCAAAATTTTTAATATTTGGTGAATTCGCAAAATTTAAAATTTGGGGGGCGGGAAAATTGGATTGAGTTCAATATATTCGCGCGAATTGTTGTTAGGACCGACCGTTTTATGGTTAGTACATGCGCATTTTAGCTCATCTTATTGTGTTCAACGTTGAGCGAGAGTTGAGAGCTGAATTGACACGTGTATTGTTTGTTTTCGTTTTAGAAATTGTTTTGCTCTTGTTTTTTTTGGATTTTTTATCAAAATCATGTATTGACATCCTATGAAAATTTCTAAATTTTTTTTCATCTTTGGAACGCATTTCTTGAACTAAATTATGATACGCCCCTTGCTGCATCCTTAATAAAAAAATTTTGCAAGTTCCAACTGACCGATATATTTTATTCTGTATTTTTTTAAATAATAAATAAGCATCGATTTTACGTCTTCGTTGCCACTGAAATAAACTTAAGGAATACACATCCATTGTTATTGAATACAAACTCTTGATTTCTCTGTATGTCTCGAAATCAACAATAATTATTAATTCTCAAAATAAACAAACAAACAGCTGACTGAATCGGCCAACTTTGTCAATGTCAAATGGCAGACTATGATGTCATGTCATAAGTCACTTATCGCCAACATTAGCAATCTGGAAAAAAGTAAATATCCCCAAAAATATCGCAAGTACCGTAAAACCTGCCAACTTTGCCCAAGGGCTCCAACTTTGCCCACTGTAGGCGTTATAAAAACATGGAAAATTTTGAATTTGGCAACGTTGTGAAACAACACCGCTTGGCCGTTATGCAATGCAGTAATCGTTTCTAGGTTACACTACCCAAGGGCAATGTTTCCAGACATTTTAGGTCTAAAAAAATGTTATATTCCTCATATAATTTGCATGATTTAATGCAAATCATGACTTTATGGTACAGTAATAGTTCCTGGGACATCTATAGTGGTGCAATTTCCTACAAAAAACTCTATAAGGCTTTTTATAGGAACAATTTTGGAAGTCTCTCAGATTGATGACAATTTTACTGTGAAATTCCTTAGGAAGGCTGGAAAAGGTTTCAAATTTCCAGATATTAATGGCATTTCAGACGTGACATTTCTTGATATTGTAGAAGGCCTAGGAGCCCCTACTGAAAGCAGGAGGCTACTATTTTTTTAACGAAAACCTCCAACCATATAATTTATTTTGATTTTTGTTGATGTTCCTTTTTTAACTTTAAGGATTTGTATATTATTTTAAAGACTGAAATATGATATCTTATTGTATCTATATGATTATATTAACTACCTGATAGATTACTAAGAAAAAAACCCTTATTTTTTCATAGAATAATATTTAGTTTGAAGAAGTTAAGTGTTTGTTGCCATTTTGACGACAAAATGGAAGATTTTGATATGTGTACCTCTGTTAAATAAAAATACTGTCTAACATGTTGTTTTTTTAATTTAATTTCAACGTCTGCTTCATGCCAAACCTTTTTATGAACTTGATTGGTGGGCAAAGTTTGATTAACGTTTGCCAAATTGTCTCCAAAAGGGAATCCTCACAGCCGGGTAAAGTTATAACATTGGCGGGTAACTTTGCCCACCCCTAATTAATTTTTTTTCCTAGTAGAAAGAAAATGCTATAAATAAAGTGATGATTAACAATCATTTCCTTCATTTAGGTTGTTCTCCATATTCATCTGGAATGCGTTTTAGCATTTCATTAAAAAAGATATATTGAAAAATTCTGATTTTGGTGGGCAAAGTTGGCAGGTTTTACGGTATATGAAATAGTCCAAACTGGCGAATTATTTTCCTGCGAATTTGCTATTCGCAATTCGCGATTCGCGTCTGTATGAACCAAGCTTTTGAAGATCTTCGCAACCGAACAGCGGTAGCATGTAGTTTGGGAGTATGTTAAACAAGGACTTCATTACTGTTTGGAAGAAAATTGCTTGCCATGTACATTCTTTTGAAAACTATTTCTTTTGATTTTTGTAGTATTTTTTCTATTGATACCTTTGAAATTATGTGCCACTTGACCCCCTTGCCACTCAAAATTCTTGAGAGGTTACCCAGTTACTCCCCTTTATTACCCCCTGCAAATCAAACATGTCTCGGAATGTTTACATACCATTAAAAATATTTCAGGTAGACTGTTTCAAATGCGCCATCTGTTGTGTATATATATATATATATATATATATATATATATATATATATATATATATATATATATATATATATATATATACAGGGCTATTCAAATTCGAGTATATGCATGGGGATTTCGATAACGGTAAGAGATAGAGGGATGGTTAAATGGGGGCAAAGTTGCATATTTTAGAGGTCAGTTATATGGATGAAAAAAATCTGTTCTAGCTCCTCTAGTTCTGGAGTTATATAGGAAAATTCGAAAATTTCTAAATCCTTTTTTTGCCTATATCTTTTTATTTAATGAATTGTTTTCAAAACAATTGTCACTTTGCCATTGCCACTTTTTCTAAGCTATCTAAATATCTGATTGAAAATTATATACAGGGTGTCGTATAAATTGGGCCACCCTCAACTTTCAATTTTCAAATACGGACCTGTATTTTTTATTGCATTTTTTTGAATGCCAAAAGTCATGTTTTATATTGACGTAGTATTTTCATTTGAATTACAGAGTGTTCTGGAAATATTGAACTATTACCAGTAAAATTTCAACATTTTTTTAAAATTGCAGCTCTAATTAAATTTTTAGGATTTGGAAGATAATCAACATTATTCGACGAAAAATGTCTTTTTCAAGAATTCATCCACATTTCACTTCACGTAACCCATGATCAATGTACGAAAATGCGAAATTCTTCCTAGTACGTTTATGTGCATATAATCATTGCCCAAACAAAAAAATGTTCGACTGGCAATCTTCATATTAAAGACACCAATTTGGAAATATTTCATTGTTAATTACTTTCTATCTACTATCTACATTTTCAGCTAATTCATGGGCATTCTGTTGCTATATACAACAATTATGATTAAACTATTTGAATTCTCATAGTATGCTTTGGAAAATAAATATTTAGTTCACCTCACTTGTCATTATTTTGACAGTTTCTTGGAAATTACCGTTGGTATTTAATGAAAAATCTGTTAGTACTAAAAATGGGTTTCCCCATAGAGCAGAAAATAGATGTGATTAACGTTTTCTACAGAAATAGTAGGAGCATTCATCTTTCCGCTTGACTTTTTTTCATGGGGTACACTAAAAAATAGAATATATCAAAACGAAATTGAAAGTATAGAAGATTAAAGAATTAAAATCATGAACGCTTTGGCATCACTACGCCGAAGAGATATCTTCAGAGCGAATAATAACTTTAAAAAACGACTCTGTAAATGTCTGGAATGAGAAGATCGTCAATTCAAACATTTATTTCGATTATGATTACTTATAATGACTTATTTCAATTCTAGATAATAACTAAACATGTTCTTATGCGATAAGTTATAAAATATGAAAACCTATATGATCAAATACAATGTTATGTTTGTGATAGATTATGTTTGTGAGTTCTCAGCAGAATACATACAACAGATCTTCCTCATACCTACTGAGGTTAATTAGAGTTGTTATGGAATTGAAAAATGATGAGATATCACTAGTATTAGTTCAATATTCACAAACCACTTTATGATTTATATAAAAATAAAACGCCAATATGAAACATAATTATATAGGTAGTTCGAAAAGTGAGTAACAATGAAATATTTCCAAATTGGTGTCTGGAGTATGAAGATTGCCATTGGAAGATTATTTTGTTTGGGCATTGATTATATGCACATACATGTACGTACTGGAAAGAATTTCACATTTTCGTATATTGATCATGGCTTGCGTGAACTGAAATGTGGATGAATTCTCGAAGAAGACATTTTTCGTCGAATAATGTTGATTATCTTCCAAATCCTAGGCATTTTATACCTTATTCTATGATATTTATTCAATTAGAGCTGAAATTTTAAGAGAATGTAGAAATTTTACTGGTAATAGTTCAATATTTTCAGAACGCTCTGTAATTCAGATGAAAATACTACGTCAATATAAAACATGACTTTTGGCATTCAAAAAAATGCAATAAAAAATACAGGTCCGTATTTGAAAATTGAAAGTTGAGGGTGGCCCAATTTATACGACACCCTGTATATAATTTTTATTCAGATATTTAGATAGCTTAGAAAAAGTGGCAATGGCAAAGTGACAATTGTTTTGAAAACAATTCATTAAATAAAAAGATATAGGCAAAAAAAAGATTTCGAAATTTTCGAATTTTCCTATATAACTCCAGAACTAAAGGAGCTAGATCAGATTTTTTTTATCCATATAACTGACCTCTGAAATATGCAACTTTGCCCCCATTTAACCATCCCTCTATCTCTTACGGTTATCGAAATCCCCATGCATATACTCGAATTTGAATAGCCCTGTATATATATATATATATATATATATATATATATATATATATATATATATATATATATATATATATATATATACACTCACTTATTCAAATGAGCAGACTCAGATAATACAATGAATAATTATTAGTTGCTTATTAATTATTATGGACAACTGAATGCGACAAGAACGTTATAGAAAATTAATACCTTTGACCTTGGATCTCACTTGATTAAACTAGAAAGTAGCACAATTTCCACGGGTTTTTCAGCTTGAAGTTTTCCTTAATTATATCTAAAATGACTGGACCGAGTTGAATGAGTAGTTTGAAAATTATTCTTCTGTAGATTTTGAATTTCACGAATGTTTCATTTATTATATAATATTTAAGCTTCTCCATTTTATTTGTGCAATATCTTGAATGAACCTCAAAAATATAGAAATTTTGTTTGCAATCTTGAGTAATCGAGAATTTATTTTTTTCGATAGGTACGAAAAATATAAAGTAGATTCGTCGATTTAAAACATGAATTAATGTTTTCGAAGGCTAACTATATTTTTGAAGGTTCACAAAATGAAGTTACTTTTCATGATAAATGAAAATTTTTTTTTCGATGGCTGTTATCAAATTTCTCGATTGATTTCAGGAAATAGCAAGGAGTCCAAGAGAGAAAAGGATTCTGTTTCTCCAACAATTCATGAGAATGCAAATGGTGAGTTTTCAATTATATCTTTTTAATTGGGGTGTGCTTAGGTGAACATCGTAGCAAACTGCTTTTTTTAATGATATCGAAGATTTATGGAATTAATCATTGGACGAGTTTAGCTACCTCTGTAAATTGCGGTCAGACTTTAAAATTTATGCGTTAATATAGAAAACTTTCAGGTTTTAATTTATTACCAGATATGCTTTGTTGGTGGGAGTTCTAATTATTCGAGATACAATTTTAAGGCATCTCCGTTATTTGCGAAATTTTATTGGTACACGACATTGCTACTATCATATTCATTATAGGATAGTTTTCTTATTTTTGAACGTAATTTTTCGAAGAAAGTAGCGAAAATATTAGTTTTCAGCCGAATGTGGTAAATTTAGATTCCGTTTCTAATGAAAAATTTGATACAGACATAAAACAGCTACAAAATAGTATCTACGCTACGCTGATCTAGAAAGCTGAAATATGGGACCATCTCTTGAAAATAATATTTAACACCAACCATCCATGAAAATATTAGTTTTCAGCTGAATTTTGTAAATTTAGATTCCATTTCTAAAGAAAATTTGATACAGACATAAAACAGCTACAAAATAGTATCTACGCTACGCTGATCTAGAAAGCTGAAATATGGGACCATCTCTTGAAAATAATATTTAACACCAACCATCCATGAAAATATTAGTTTTCAGCTGAAATTTGTAAATTTAGATTCCATTTCTAAAGAAAATTTGATACAGACATAAAACAGCTACAAAATAGTATCTACGCTACGCTGATCTAGAAAGCTGAAATATGGGACCATCTCTTGAAAATAATATTTAACACCAACCATCCATGAAAATATTAGTTTTCAGCTGAATTTTGTAAATTTAGATTCCATTTCTAAAGAAAATTTGATACAGACATAAAACAGCTACAAAATAGTACCTACGCTAATCTAGAAAGTTGAAATATTTGACCATCTTTTGAAAATAATATTTAACGCCAACCATCCATGAAAATATTAGTTTTCAGCTGAATGTGGTGAATTTAGATTTCGTTTCTAATGAAAAATTTGATACAGACATAAAACGCTAATCTAGAAAGTTGAAATATGTGACCATCTTTTGAAAATAATATTTAACGCCAACCATCGATGAAAATATTAGTTTTCAGCTGAATGTGGTAAATTTAGATTTCGTTTCTAATGAAAAATTTGATACAGACATAAAACAGCTACAAAATAGTACCTACGCTAAGCTAGAAAGCTGAAATATGTGACCATCTCTTGAAAATAATATTTAACATCAAATATATAAGGTATACCTTTTGCATTAACACAAAAATTGGACTATTTATTTTGTTACATGCAAATATTTTCAGCAACATTTTTGGCAAATTCAATTCAAAACTGAAGGAAAGTTGTAAAGATCCTTGAATGTATGTGAACAGTGAATACTTACTAAACAAGTATAATTTATACATTTGTATCAACTTACTTTCTTGAATTTGTATTACACATACTTGATACAGTTTTCATTTCTCGAATCTTCATTGAAAAATTGCAGTACTGAGACAGTATAAGTCTCGTGTAATTCAAAATAAAAACAAATATATAAAGTCTCCGTATTAATATATAAAACTTTTATAGTTCTGCTCGCGAATGTCATACAAATCATGATATTTAAACAATTCTTAAGTTCGTATTGTTTATAAAGTCGGGGAAGAGAATGACCGCTTTGTCTGTTTTTGTGAGTATTTCTCGTTTTCTGTAAAAAGTCACAAATCTTCGCATCTTGTCAACGACATAAATCACGTCCTATTTCAATATTATCTTTCACTGCGTGCTGACAACCATCTGTTGCTGTATTCCAAGTAAGCTCCATATAATGTGTCATTCGTCGGTTACAAAACGAGTTAGTAGATAAAGTCGTCTGGTCGAATCTCGATACTGTGCGAATATCGAGTAAATAATGTATTAGACAGACTGTTGCAGAATCTAGCGATGCACCAGTGGGTTCTCGTTCAACTTCACACTACACGTTAAATTCTTTGGACTACGTAAAAATAAGTTTGATATCTAATAATAAATTAAAAGGTCGTTTTTGGCGTCCTTTCAACTCGTGTAGAAGCGATTGGAATTAACGATGAGCAGTGTTTACTCAAGTTTAGATTTTATTGGCGGAAAGTTATCTCTATCAACTATCTAGTATAATATAAACACTACCAAATATGCGTTACATAAGACCGCGTTGATACAAGGATGGTTTAAGTAATGGTTTTTGCATTATGGTTTACTATATACGGACAAATCTTGCTTTGAAGTTTTTAATTAGATTTGAACCGAGTGCACCGTCGGATATTCTATATTTGCCGTGCTTCAAGTTCATGAAGGCGTTCGATACAGTTGTTTTTACCGATTCAGGAATCTGTGTCTAGGAAAATCGATGCCCTTGAATTATTGACGAACGAAATTATTACCTATTTGTGGGGATTTAATTTATCAGGGATATTCGATGAATACTTTTGTTCAGGGTAAATGAGAGAGCGTTCGTGATATTATATTGATGCTGGTGCAGATTTCGAGGTTAAATCAGAAGTAATTTTTTTTGGAGATATTAAATGAAGAAATTCATTGATGTGGATTGTGTTTCTGAGGAATAAAGTTGTACTTCGTGTAAAAATATACTTTATTAAATTTGCAAAGTGCTTTCGGCTATTAGGCCGATGATGGCCTAATAGCCGAAAGCTCTTTGCAAATTTAATAAAGTATATTTTTACACGAAGTACAACTTTATTCCTCATTAATATTTACGTGTACACAGCTTGGTTAAAATCACGATTGTGTTTCTGTCTAATAAGAAAATAACACTGGGCATTTCTTGAGAATTCTGTCCCAAGCGCACCGATGCTGGATTTGTACCAATACACGTCCAAGACAGGGTTGCAAAAAATCAAATAATCAGATTTTCTCCATTAAACCGTGGTTTTTTTGATTTTTATCAATTTATACTGATTTTTCTTAAATATGGCAATAATGAATTTTAAAATCATTCATTCTCATTATTTTGTCTCTATTCGTCGGAAAATATCCTCTGTGATATACAAAACAGCTTGTATTGGCATGAAAATTTTTGGCAGCGTGTTGCGCCTTTTCTGTCGGAATAAGGAAATTCTTTCGTCTTTATAATTAAATGTGGGGTTATCGCGAGACGGAACATTTCTTAACTTATGGTCCGAGGCCTCGGTAGCCCAGCGGTAAGGTGTATCGCTTGTAAACCAAGGATTGTGGGTTCGAGTCCCACCTTGCTCTTGGGTGTTGTGTATGTCCCATGAAATTCAGAGGTTCTATGGTAAACTGTTGGGTAATGACTTAGTTTCAAGCCCATTGGCCGTTCGGAACAGGCGTTAAACTTTAGGTACCTTGAGATAAAAAAAACTTATATTCGGCCCATAGATTCATAAGTAAATTGGGTGTTCCTATACTTTGTTGTTTAAATAGTGCTATGTTTTCAAAAAAAGATAGCTGAAATGTCCCGAAGTGGTGATAGAAAGAAAGAACCTATTTGGCAATATTTTATTGAAAAATGTTTTGTACACTTATATAAAGTATGTAAACACTTATTTTTGAATAAACTATCCTCCCCTTTTTTGAATTTCCTTATGAGTTATTTGCTTCGGCGACTTTTTTACAGCAATTTATAATTTGATTTGAAACACGATTAAAATTTAAAAAATCAATTGTTTTAAATCGCGATTTAGATCTTGTTTCTTTTTCTTTTCTGATAGACTAATATTATTATGTGACGAGCCAAGGGCGTCACTAGCCAATTGGCCAGGGGGTGTCAAGATGTTAGATAGAAGAGATGTAATGTAGATGAAATAAATAAAATTTCTGTAGTTTCAATCGGCATTACTACAAGGCATCTAACATTTCTGTTCCCCTTCACGATGCTCTTGTGACGATTAAATCATGTCCGTGATGTAATTATGGAGAAAATTATTGCAGGACACCTGCCGAGAAAATAAATGTAAAAGTGACATAAATCGGCTACTTCCCTCCCTTATTCGAGTGAATTAAGATGGGTACCTACTTAATGGCGGTTAGCCTATTAGCATCATTGCTCATTTTAGAATTGAATCAAGTAGGTACGAGGAGCGCATAGCTGCAGAACTCCAAACGTGATAACACTATTCCAATGCTGGACGAACGTAAGCCATATAAAGCAGCATTAGATGCGTTAGCGTGAAGAAAAACTGAGTTTTTATGCTTCTTTCACGAATAATCAGCAATAATATACTCTCAAATTAACCCTTTCGCTCAAGCATTTTTGTTTTTCAAGATAAAAATTTGAAATTACGAAGACTTACACTTATTTCTTACAATTTTTTGGTGTACTCGAAAAAATTCTATGTCATCTACTTTAGGGGGTGTGATATGTACAATATACTGTACATGGTGAGTGACTTGTAAAATATATTGCACATTTTGAATAATCGGTAGTGTATTTGAGATTTTGTAAAATGAAATGCTATTGAAAAACAACAAAAGATTACATCATTTATTTGTGTGATATATCAAAAAACCATTTTGGTTTTTTTTTGAAATGCATGAACGTATATTGCACTTCGTACATTCATTATATACATTCACGGAATTTGCATCTGGAAGAAAAAGATTTTTCATCAAAATTATCTTCCATATCATCTGAACTTCTTTCTTTTACCGTATTTTCATCATCATGATCATTGCTTACTTCCACAACCCTACCTCCCCACCCATAATCGTCATCACTAAGCCCTTCAATGTCTGATAGGCCCTCCTCAATTAGTTTCAATAGCTGTTCTTCAGTTAACGGCACTTTTTCACTCATTTTTCCATTCGTACTACTCTGAAATAAATCTAATATAACAAGAACTCTAAATAACGTGGAGTTTTTTTACCATACCTATCGATTTCCGTTTACTAACAATGTACAATATATTGTACAGTAATATGTACTCCAATATAGAAAAAACAAACTAAATTTTCAGCAAGTTCACTATGAAAGTACTAAGTACACGTATCGGTTATTACCAAAATAAATATTGCAGACATGTCACAACATGTTTTAAAGTTTGAAGCGCCACCTTATTTCAATATTCTGAAACAACTGCCACAACTCAGTAACAGATACCATTAATAAAAAATTTTTGGGTAAACTACTGAACGCTACTTGAAGGATACAGTTTATAGTTATTAACGTAACAAGGCCGACAGGCCGATATGTAGCAAATAACGGATGAGGTTGGATATTGTAATCCTAGGCGCAGCCGAGGATTATAACTAACCGAATCCGTTATTTGCGTATCGGCCGTATCCCCGTACCTCGCAATTCTAAAGAAAAATCCCAACGTCGTGCACTCTGTTGTCATGGAACAGTTTGACAGTTTTATAAACAACGTCAGTTTTTTGTGTTCTCAAGTTCGCTTTAACGACGACCATGGATGAAATTGAGGAACAAAATCAAATTCCTTTAGAAATATTGGGAGAATGATGTGCATTGCAGCGAGTGTTGATTAACTGCCGAAAATAACTCAAGAGCGATATCAAAAAGAATATGAAAATATTGAAATGTGGCGTAAAAGCAAGAATGTAAAGGTGGTTAATGAAGATGTATTATTAGCCTATGCGAAATGAAAATCAGAGGTTTATTCTCCCAACTCGCTGTGGACCAAGATTTCAATGTTGTTATTGTAAGCAGAATGATGTTTTGAAATAAATATTTGAACAAGTGATTTCTTAACGGCCGCCGGCCGTTATGAAATTATAACGGCCGGCGGCCGTTAACACTGACTTTTCAATTGTCATCTGAATACCGTTATAGTTATTAACGTAACAAGGCCGATATGTAGCAAATAACGGATGAGGTTGGATATTGTAATCCGAGGCGCAGCCGAGGATTATAACTAACCGAATCCGTTATTTGCGTATCGGCCGTGTGTCGTTAAAAATTTTTCGTCATCCCGTTGAAAGATTATATTTTTATTCCGAAGAAAGAAAAAACCCCGTACCTCGCTATTCTAAGAAAAATCCCAACGTCGTGCAATCTGTTGTCATGGAACAGTTTGACAGTTTTATAAACAACGTCAGTTTTTTGTGTTCTCAAGTTCGCTTTAACGACTATGGATGAAATTGAGGAATAAAATCAAATTCCTTTAGAAATATAGGGAGAATCATGTGCAGTGCAGCGAGTGTTGCTTAACTGCCGAAAATAACTCCAGAGCGATATTAAAAAGAATATGAAAATTTTGAAATGTGGCGTAAAAGCAAGAATGTAAAGGTGGTTAATGAAGATGTATTATCAGCCTATGCGAAATGAAAATCAGAGGTTTATTCTCCCAACTCGCTGTGGACCAAGACTTCAATGTTGTTATTGTAAGCAGAATGATGTTTTGAAATAAATATTTGAACAATTGATTTCTTAACGGCCGCCGGCCGTTATGAAATTATAACGGCCGGCGGCCGTTAACACTGACTTTTCAATTGTCATCTGAATACCGTTAAATCAAAATAACAGTATGGGATTACGAAAAATCAAAATAACAGTATGGGATTACGAGAAAATAGTAATAAGGATGTTTACAGATTACTGTACTTTGTGAGTAAAGTGAATAGAAGCATACTACAAATTCGTTAGGATTTACGTAAAGTGATGTACAATATATTGTACACCGTGAGCGAAAGGGTTAACACGTTCAGTGCATAGGTCATTTTGGAAGTGCCATCTCCTACCACACCGATGTGACAATCGACAATTGACCTCGAATATTAACTAGCGTCGAACCCGTAACTCTACTATAGTTTCACGTTATTTCACGCGTTCAAATAATATCGCCGTTAGCTAAAAATAAAACTCTCACAAAGCACATGGTAGTGGGAGTTATTTTTTTCGGGCACACATGGTCTATCCATCCATTTTTGTTAGCGTGTCAACGGAAAAGGCGACGGTCGTTAAGTTCGTGGCAATTTGTAGAAGACAGACAATAACACAAGACACATTATGTGGTCGGTTAAGCACCACCCGGAACATCTTCCTACCTCCTCTGAACGACTCGACCGAATTCGAAATGAACCCAAAATTTGTTTTGGGTAATTTGTCGCCCGTTAGATCTATGTCTCGTTATCTGGGGAACGTTTGCTGGTCTATTTCATCGAAATTATAGACTAGAAGCGTGTCCTGAAAAGAGTACAAATGGTTAAGCCACGATGGGTTGTTTTATTCACACGGCATATTAAGATGATATAGTCCAATTTGTTATAATAGATTATTCTTTTATTTGTCGTGAGATAATTTTCATATTTCAACGTCTTCATTCACTGTCAATAATTTTTAGCAGATTTTCACTTTGAAAACCTGCTTATTCAAATGGGTGCCATTAGCAAAGTTGGACCTAGGACAAAGATAGTTTTTCGTTTCATGACTTTTTATGATGTTTTTCACAAAAAACACAATTTCATATATCTCAATCTATATATATATATATATATATATATATATATATATATATATATATATATATATATATATATATATATATATAAAATATAATATATATATATATATATATATATAATATATATATATATATATATATATATATATATATATATATATATATATATTTATTTAACAACAAGGAATACAAACAGGCTGTGTTGCCCAAAACAGTATTCGCTAAATTACAATTAAAAAGATAAATAATGTATGTAATTAACTTAGAAATTAAAATTTATTATTTGTTTTTTCATACAATTTTATACAATTTTACAAAAGATAAGATAAGATAAATCCCTATGCCAAAAATTTACGTTTTAAGGTTTTTTAGTTAACGGTCCTGAAGTAGAAAATATGTCAATCTCTAAACCAAAAGCATATATATATATATATATATATATATATATATATATATATATATATATATATATATATATATATATATATATATATATATATATATATATATTATATATATATATATATATATATTTACGAACTTTCAACCCTATTACTTCTAAATTGCGACCTTTATCTTGTAAACAAGATTTATTTGACCCCCAGGGGAGTCAACCCCCCAACCAATTCGAACCAAAAGCAAACTCATACAAGATATATATATATATATATATATATATATATATATATATATATATATATATATATATATATATATATATATATATATATATATATATATATATATATATATATATATATATATATATATATATATATATATATATATATACATATATATATATATATATATATATATATATATATTAATATATATATATATATATATATATATATATATATATATATATATATATATATATATATATATATATATAACTGAGATTGAATTCTCGCACATCACTTGGTGAAACATCATAAAGAATAAAGTATAAACTTTAAAATAAAAACACTTGGCTTATGTTTCACAATATAAAAAATATTTAGATACTGTATTTAGCAGTAGTAAAAAGTCGACATGTTTCGAGCTATGAACTCATTATCAAGACTGACTACAGGAGAGTATTGCATCGTAATTTATAAAACAGACAAAAGCAAAGGTGATACCTGAAAATCAATTTGTTCGTTTACAAGGGGTAATTGACTATTATGGGCGGAACTTATTTCGAGAATTTCGAGAAGGTCAAGACGTTTACCCTTGTTACCTGAATGTAACAATTTGGTTTTGTTGAAATCCAGGAAGTGATTGAATTTTATACAATGTTCAGAGAAGCCAGTGGTATTTTTGTTTTGTAAAATTGACATTTTATGTTCTTCATAAATATTCGTGTTGAAGAACATAAAAAGTCAATTTTACAAAACAAAAATACCACTGGCTTCTCTGAACATTGTATAAAATTCAATCACTTCCTGGATTTCAACAAAACCAAATTGTTACATTCAGGTAACAAGGGTAAACGTCTTGACATTCTTGATAATGAGTTCATAGCTCGAAACATGTCGACTTTTTATTACTGCTAAATACAGTATCTAAATATTTTTTATATTGTGAAACATAAGCCAAGTGTTTTTATTTTAGAGTTTATACTTTATTCTATATATATATATATATATATATATATATATATATATATATATATATATATATATATATACATATATATATATATATATATATATATATATATATATATATATATATATATATATATATATGTATATATATATATATATATATATATATATATAATAACAAATTGTTGATATAAAAACCTGAAAGATGAGTCGTTTTGGTGAAGTTTCGACTGAGCAAATTACGACAAGTTCATCCATATATTCTGCGTTAATTTATCTTGCCAAAAAACACTCGAGCTTTTTTTTTATCAGTTAAATTTCTCTTCAACTCAAAGTTTTGCCAATCACGAAATTTACTGGAAAAACTGACATTAGATGAAATCGCTCCACCTTCGGTGTCGCTTTTTTTATATTATTTTATATATTATAATATTTCAATATTTTACTAACTTCAATCACCTAATAATTTTGTTTATTTTATACAAATTTAAGTATCACTAGATATAAATACCTATACATGCATCAACTGTTATACCCTAATATATGCGGCGGTATACTAATAATCTCGAAGTGAAAGGTGCGCTGCGCATAGTACGTTGCGCAAAGGAACGTAACATTTCACTTTTAGTTAACGCCCGATTTTACTCCTCATAAAATTTTCTTACCACTAAATATGAAAATCGTTTCTTAAGGAGTAAACTCCAAAAACAAATGAAGGAATAATAGTTTTAAAAACTGAGCTCTGCTGCTGCTCATACATTTTTTTCATTATCGAAACTACGTTTATATTCTGACATTATTATTTGTAAATATAATGTATGTAACATATCACTATTTCTTTGAAATAAAATTATATTCCCAACTGAAAACGTGGAAAAAGAACTTGCTCACGTGTTTTTTGCTTTTATTGCTCATACATTCGCTGTAGTTAATATTCGGATATCGAAGTTTTGTTGTTGATTCATGTTACGAATTTCGATGTATTTTCTCTGGTTGTCGTTGTTTCGTATGGAATATTTTCGGTTATCAATATACGTGACGTATCGAGGTGAACGTTTAATTTCCAGTCTATCTCGGGCGAAGTGATAATAATGTACAAAGTATCATTGATCGAAACTGTGTCATTGCTCATGCACCTGGTTTATTATATTACAATCGCTCAATTTCAATTGGTAATAAGAACTAGCAGTGCCGGATTAGCCACGTAGCAAGAGTAGCAAATGCTACGGGCCCCGCGAATTGTGGAACCCCGCGCTTCAACTCCTGTCCGACAGTAAACAAAAATAAGTTTAGATAAGCGTAAAATATCTTGCATGCCTTAAACGCGAAGCGCTTAGGCTATGCTTCATTCACACCTGAAAATCTAAAACTCGATTTCGTCACGTTAAATCGTAGGTAAAGGTTGTATTATACCTACCAGGAGAAACGGCAGTGTCAAAATCTACAACAATAATTTAAAGTTGTACCACATTTCTAAAAGTTGAGCGCTGGCCGCACAGTTATGTGTTTGTACTACTTGCACTGCACTACACGCAAGTTAGTAGCACTACAAAACTAACAGGGGAATTCCCTGATATTTTCATCGATCGAGCTAGTCGTTTAACCCAAACAAACTGGACTTTAAAAGTGCGTTCGATAAAGTGCCAAAACATTGCTTAATAAAGAAGTTGAATCATGTCGGTATCCGTGGTCAATTGTTGGACTGGATATTTTCCTTCCTGACTGATCGCGCTTTCACAGTTAAAAGTGGTGATGTTTGTAGCGGTATGAATCCAGTATTGAGCGGTGTGCCACAGGGCTCGGTCCTTGGTCCCCTCCTGTTTGTTATTTTTATATCAGACCTTCCTCTCATGGTAAACTCGGTTTTCTCACTCTACGCGGACGATTCCAAAATTTACAATGATCCTAACGAAAATTATGTGGTGTTGCAGGAGGATTTAGACAGGATATTTCAGTGGGCGGAGGACTGGTTACTACCTTTGAACCTTCTGAAGTGTGTAGTTCTTCATCTTGGGAAAAACAACCCCCGTCATACATATTATATAAACAATGTTGCCTTGTCACATACGGACAGATATAATGACCTTGGTGTGATAATTACTTCGGATTTATCATGGAGTGAACATTTGACTACTCAAGTGAAAAAAGTCAACACAAGAATTTATCTTCTCTCTCGTACTTTTACTAACCCAGATTCTGATACGGTGTCTAAACTATATAAGTCTTATGTACGCCCAATATTGGAGTTTGGAAATAATGTATGGCATCCTATACTACTGCGAGACCAACATATGTTAGAGAATACCCAGAGACGAGCCACTAGACTTCCATATGGGCGAGCAAGACCAACGTATGAAGAACGACTACAAACAATGAAGCTTCCTACTCTCTTGCATCGGCATGACAACTTTCACGGCACTGCACGATGATAACTCTCCTATGAGACACCTATTTCACCTCAATGAGGATCGTCGTCTACGCGGACACCCGTATAATTTGATGCGGGAAACTTTTAGGAGCTCGTCTAAGATGTTCTTCCTTCCTAACCGAGTATTTCATCGATGGAACTCGTTACCAGCTGACGTTGTTACGGCGCCTACTATAAATACTTTCAAAGCTCGCTTAGATGCATATTTATACTCTTAACCTTTGTAATAATAATAATAATAATAATAAATAAAATAGGATTCTACTGAATATCAAACTATTAGAATTTGATGTACATTTATATTTGGCACAACGAAAAAAATTGTAAAAAGCTCTTCAGATGTTAGTCTAGCTTTGTATTTCAGTTGCAACATTTACATTCCACCATATTATTGTAACACCAACACTTGTGACCTCCTGGCGAATGAAAAAGAGTGGCCAAAGTTTCTTGTCAGTTCTCAATCAGCTAACTGACCTTAGGCAAATTTGCTCAAATACCTCTTTCACAAGTATCATGGATGTTATTTACTTACATGAATATAAATTTGAATTTGATTGTGCATTTGAAGCTTTGATTGTACCTAATGAATATTTGAAATAATATAAGAACCATTTTATTAACAAAGTTTAAAAAAAAGCCAACCAATTTGATTTGTAAAAGTAATGAAAAGAATATAGGGAGTTTATTTCAAAAACTGGTAACATTACACGCACATAGATATACGTGTTCCTACATAGCCGCTCCGGGTTGTCACGCACACACGTTTTCGATTTTATTCTCTAATATGAGTTTAATACCATAAATTTGAGAACCTAAAGCAAACCAAGGGCCTCTTGGCCGAATTTGCTACAGGCCCCGCACTGGCTCAATCCGGCACTGAGAACTAGATTTGCGACCGTCGCTCGACAAAAAATACGTAGCGTGGTGCGCCAGATTTAACAGATTGCGCACTTGGATGAAAGCAATGCAACTCAACTGAAATAAATAAAAAGCTTTATCCACGACTGTACTATAAAACATTCATTATACATGTGCTTCCTAAAGTGTAACACTAACTATTATTCACTAGTGAATAATGATTCATTATTCACTGCATGACGTCACACTTAGGACTTGGATATATCTAAACTAGAGAACATCATTTACATTTTTATAATATTATTATTGTTAGATTTTAAAACATTGATTCAACTATAAATTCAATGCCTTCGTTTATTTTCGATAATTGTTCTGTTAATATTAATATAAATAAATAAATGCAAAATTATCTATTTCATTTTCATCAGAGTGAAAGAAAGGAATGGAATCGATGTCAAGTGAAATAGTTGACGTTTACGTGATTATGAAATTTTCAGTGAACACAGAAAATGTTGTCAACGCTTTTGAAAACTATTTTTATTGTTGAAAATGCAGATTATTACTCATTTTTTCGAGGAAGTCGTGGACAAAGTATAGTATTCTACTCGCACAAAATCACAGTTTTTCACTCGGGTGAATTGCGACACTCACCTGCGGCTCGTGTGGCAAACTTCACCCTCGTGAAAAATAGCAATTATTTTGTGCTTGTTGAATAATATACTATTTTACAAGTCTTTTCACACTATCGTTTTAGTTATTATTTCCGTTTAGGCCCCTACACACGGACGTTGATGTCTTAACACATCAACGTGCATCCAAGAAGGTGCAACCAATAACGTTAATGTGGATGTAAAAATAACCACGTTTTGAATGCACACTTCGGATGAACGTTGATGTTTTCTGAATGGCGAGCCCACATGGACGTCGTTGTCTTAATACATCAACGTGCATCCTTAAATGTGCAACCAATAACGTGCAACCTGATTGCATACACACATACGTACAAAACCATAGTTTTGTCCAGTCTGCTAAAATGTGTGGCCAGACGTCTGAGCAGGAGGAATATTTAGCTCTGGTGGCAGTGGCGTGTACAAAGGAAAAGGAAAATGAAAATCGTCGCCGAATGTGGTGTAAAGGTTGGTTTCTGAAACGATATAATTTTCCACACATCCACCTGTTAGAAAAATGGAGGTTAGTACTAGATGACTCTCGTAATTACGTAAGGATGGACGAAGAAACCTATTCGTAACTATTGGACAAGGTTATTCCATTAATAAAACGTCAAGACACAATTATGAGATTGG
This sequence comes from Cynegetis impunctata, assembly GCA_030704885.1. NCBI lineage: Eukaryota > Metazoa > Arthropoda > Insecta > Coleoptera > Coccinellidae > Cynegetis > Cynegetis impunctata. The sequence goes on from JARQZK010004334.1 coordinate 1,111,832, forward strand.
CAATAACTGCAGAAATTACTGAAAGAAATTACCAAGATTTAAAATTCACTACTTTAATATCTCCGAATCACTTCTCTTCGAGATAAAAACTTTTTCATTTTATCTCCGAAACCCACTACGAAGACTATTGGTTTTAGCGACAACTGTACTTTTTGTAGCATTTGGTTGAATGATTTATAGTTTCTCTATCAATATTTTGTATGCTCAATTTTTTTTATTTTGGTTTGAATAGTGCTTTGATTTTGTCTACCACAAGCAGGGTAGGTCCCTGTACAACTCCACAAATTCCCGTAGAAATTCCCGGGATATTGTTCTGCAGTCAGACAAAATGATGAAACTATCTGCAAACATTTTTAGTAAATATTATACAAATTCATGAAATATTCAACTTATTATTTTAAATACCTACTGCAGTAACAAATTATTTCATAGACGGGCGCCACTGCTTTAAAAACGCATACTCCACGGTAATTTGCATCCACACGTAGAGACTTGAATGCATTCGTTGGAATGTGCATCCAACAATTCAAGCGATTCCTGAAAACATCAATGCCGCGTTCATCCGGTTGTGCATTCAAAAATGCAAAAGTGCGTTTTTTGCATCCACATTAACGTTATTGGTTGCACGTTCTTGGATGCACGTTGATGTATTAAGACATCGACGCCCGT
>JARQZK010004334.1:1115000-1280000 GCA_030704885.1 Cynegetis impunctata
AAATCTATGAGCTGAAATTTGATGCAGAACAAAAATATCAAAATTTGGGTAATTATAAAAAAAAATTTGACATATTTGAACTTTGGGCAAGGCGGCAAGGGCGTAGCGGAGAAATGCATAAGTAAAAATTTTTCAAACAACAGATGTCAAAATGAATGTGAAGACACATCCAAAATTTGTATATTAATTTCCTTGAATTGTTCTAAATTTAATTTCACTTCTTATGGAAATTCAATAGCGAAGAAACTGTGATTTATTTTACGAAACTACAAAAATCACCCGATGTTCCAAATCCGAATTGTCTCTGCAATGAAACATGGTGCTGAATTTATTTGCAGAATTTCATGCATAATTCCATAATCATCTCACATTTCGGCCATGGAGGAGAATAAAATCGTCCTTCGGGCACGAAATTCATGCTCTGTAAATATCTCATAAATAAAAATATATCTTCTTTAATTGTGATAATTTAATGAAATGATAATGAAAATCGGCGTGTTCAACCAAAGTGCAATAAACTCGCATATCGAAATACACGAAATAGATAACGAAGTCGGCTCTCAATTCCACCAGACTAAAAAAAATAGTCGCTATTTGTTAATATAATATGTATATTTGCGAAAGGCCAACGATCTTTGTGTTATATCGGTTGAATGGGTATGTTATAGTCGGATTGAATTTCAACAAATTATCATCAAAGTAACCTAAATCTACAGTTCTACATCGAGGAACATTGTGGAAATTTTTTGTTGCTGTTGCGTGTTTCCGAAATATTCTATAAGAAAGTAGTAGCAACTTGAATTTTTCAAATGGAACCACCTGTATATTATATTATTTTTAGAATCTCCAACAATTTCCAAACAACTTTTCATTATATTTCTATATCTATCTGTTACCGTTTTTGAAATGAAAATTAATTCCTGTTTTTTTTCGTCGGAAATCGAGACCTCTAAAAACTCTGATATCTTTGAGCTAAGAAATACAATGATATCGAAATTTCGGTTTAAGTTTGCTGATACTTGGGGTCTTCCTACACATCAGCCTAATCTCCGTTATTTCAATACAGGGTGGTCAAAAAATACAGTTATTTTGTTAGCTTGAAAAAGTGACTGTAAGTTGTTTATTTCAAATGGAATACCCTGTATATTATTGAAAATTCGAAAAGTTGCTAGAATTTCCGTTTTATCTATGTATATCATACCTATACCTAACTAGTCAAGTTTCGGACTTATGAGCACTCATTTGTGAAAATGTTCCTTGAACATGGTATCCCCTTGGTATTTGCTAAGCATGTCATGATTACTATTTGAGAGTAACGTTGTGACAATCTACTAATAATATCGACACTTTCATCACTTCATTCAAATGAAGTTCTTGTGAATTTGTTTATTATTTTTGGACAGTGTGATAAAATTATCAGCAGGACATGTAGAAAGTTGAATGAAATGTATCCGAATCTACCGCCAATGAACCTCAAGAAATTTATACGAATTCAGAACAATTTCAAAATGTTTGGATCAAGCAACAAAATGTTCCACCTTTGGAACTGTATCTTAAAATTATCTTTTTCAACTAGACAGTGAATTATTTAAAGGATACCAAACGAAATTATATTATTTAGAAAATGCTTTCTGGCAGTTTTAAATTTTTTCGTTTTTGCGCCGTTTTTTGTAGAGATTTTTCATTTATTCGTGGTTATTGGGTTTGCGCATCTCCACAACTTCTGCATATTCAGTTAGAGGGTTGAAATTTTGAACGTGGATTGAGTTGATATCAGAAAAAAATCTTTTGGGAGTTTTTACTCTTTTTTTTAATTGCTGCCATTTTAATATGGAGAAATTTTTTCGTGTGTTTTCAGAATTTTCCCACCTCCATAACCCCTTCAAATTGGCTTTGGAAGTTAACAATTTGTGTGTCAAATAGGAAAAAAATAGGGTGAAATACAATCTCAGTGACGTAGAACCGCAGATTTTTTTTTCTGACAGCCATAATAGAAATGAAAGAATATAATTATATATATTTTTGTTTCAAAGGGAACCACCCCTGTAGAATGCGCATTTTTCAAATAATCTTCATTTGTGTTTAAATATTCAGCATCAAAAACTGTATTTTGATTATTAATTTCCATAACTTTAGTCTCATTTCCAAGGCACTCTATGTTTTTTTCTCCTTGTCAAAAACAGCAAAAGTTCATTAGGCAAATTCTGTTTTTAAATTTGACTACACCACTGGATTCGTAGTCGTTATAAATAAAAACCATCAAAATTCATTCGTGAAAAAAATATTGGTTAACGAAATTACAACAACTTCAATTTTGGAAGTATTCGATTGTAATTTTTATTCAGATTATAGACATATTTAAAATCTTGAAATACTGCCTATACAAAGTAGAACACCAATGCACTTGTACAGTGAAAATTCGAAGTCAATGGCTCAAGCTCAGGGCCGGATCTACAATGGGGCATCCGTGGCGGTTCCCCGGGGCCGCCGACCTTAGGGGCCCCCTGGCAGAGAATAAAAAGGGAAACATATTAGCCATTTCTGGACATATTTACAAATTTCATTCAAAAACAAACTTAAAAAAAAGATTGAAACATATTCAGGCCTTGAAAGAAATTGAATTAAAGACGTAGCTCCACATAGGGTGACCAGACGTCTGTTTTAATACGGACATGTCCGTTTTTTCAGCTCTGTGTCCGTTAGTCCGTATTTTTCGCGTTTTTGACGAAAAAATAGGTTGCGCCTATAATTTTGCCGAAATAAGTTTCCAAACTTCACATTCAAAAGCGCCCGCGCTTGCAGTTTGTCTCGACACGTATAAAGGACGCGCAATAAGTTTAGAACGCATAATACGATAAAATGCGTCTATTAATTATAAAATTATTACATAAATTCCAAAAATTTTGAGCTCTTCCCTGGAATTCACTGGCTGCTAGTAAAATCTCCAGGCTCAGCCTCGCCAATTTTAAACACTAGGCTAAACCTGGAGATTTTACAATCTTCGTGAATTTCACCAGCTCTTGGTAAAACTTCTAGCTTCCAGTGATTTTCATACAAATTTGGATGAAAATTACTAGGTCTAGCGTATAGATTTTCATTAAAGCTCGAAGAATTTAGCGAGCTTTTCGTAAAATCTCTAGGCTGAGCTTAGTGTTCAAAATTAGCGAGGCTTTTTTTTTACTGTGAATCGTGTCGCTGTCTACTTGGATACATGGTGAAGCGTAGATGAGGGGGGGGGGTAACGGGAGAGGTGTCCGTTTTTTCCACTTCAGCCATCTGGTCACCCTAGCTCCACATGCACATTTTGTCCATTGTGCTACTCATAATTTGAACCTTGTAGTGAAAGACACAGTTTCGTCCAACGGATTGAGGAATTCTTTGAAACTGTTCATGATTTTTTTGGCAACCGTATAAGTCGATGGGAGAAATTACAGAGCGGTGCAGTGCACCCACTTTGAAATAATTGAATCCAACTCGCTTTTCTGGAAGGTACGATGCTGTTCATGCTTTGAAACGAAGGTTTTGTGATATACTAAAATGTTTAAGTCAAATAATATCGAAAACAAAAGAGTCTAACGAAAGAAACATGGCGTTGGGGATTCAAAAAAAAATTGAAACTTTTGATTTTGTCTTTCTCCTCGATCTTCAAGATGAAATTTTGCAAATAGTGAACTTACCGTCAAAATTATCGCAGTCAGAAAAAATCGATCTTTTTTTTGCACATGATCAGCTTCAAAATGCGTTACATAGAATTCAGAGCTTGAGAGAAAATTTCAATTTATTACTGATGAATGTGTCAGAAATTTGCGATAAGTGGAAAATTGAGAGAAAGTTTCTAGACAAAAGATCACGTTAAGGTAAAGTCTCACTTTGATGAGTTGTCGCAAGATGAGAGATTGAATGATCCTCAACAGCGCCTTCGAGTTAATGTTTTCTACCCGATGATAGATACAATATTATCGCAACTTGAATCTAGGTTATTTAATCTTACTTAGTCATTTAGCGCTACTGTCCATTGAAAATCAGAGAGCGCGCAAGATTGACTTTAATAAAGTACCTAATAAACAAGATTTCTTCTGTTCTGCGTTTGTAACAAGATGTCATAAGAAAATTTGCAAACATTCTACATGTAGGATATTGCCTGCAGCTTATAATAACTGTTGCTACAAGTCGTGAACAATAAATATCTTCATTAACAGAAAACTGTCGTCCTTACTCCAAATTTATACGATATTATCATTACAAATGATTTCAATATGGAACCCCAAATTGTCTTTTGCCCCGGGGCCTTTCCAACTCAAGCTCCGGCCCTGCTCAAGCTCATATACTGTCGCTAAGTCAGATTTTTATTACAAAACTCTTCCACTACAAGTTGCTCACATCACATTACTTTCAGGAGTTATAACTGTAGACCGGATTGAGTTATTGCCTTCGGATTTTCACTGTACAACTACGAATTCAGCGGTGTAGTCAAATCAGAAAACAAAAATTGACTAATACACTTTTTCCGTTTTTGACAAAGGAAAAAAAACATGAGTGCCTTGGAAATGATGATAAAGTTATGAAAATGTCAAAATACAGCTTTTGAATCTTTGTATTTTTGAAAAATTTAGATTGGTTGAAAAATGCTTATTCTACAGGGTTCCATTAGAAATGGGTCACACTGCATATATATATATATATATATATATATATATATATATATATATATATATATATATATATATATATATATATACAATTGGGTATAGCAGCAAGCAAAACGTGTACTCTTATAACACTATATTTCCGATATTTCGACAATGATTATTGTCATCTTCAGGGAAGCTACAAAATAAGCACAAAAGAAAATCAAAAATGCTCCATAACGGCCAACAGTAACAATACTCACTGTGTCTTTGAGAATGATTGCAAAAGATGTAAAAATCGAGATACAGCATTATTGATCGAGAACACAAAATGTGATGATCATCAACTAACATTATAAGTTAAAATGGTCACAATAAAATAAAACAAAACACAATTAATTTAGAGGAAATAAACATCGTTGAAGTTAAGTTAAGTTAAAGACTAAAAGAATATAATTATCTACTTCGTCATTACATATTGACTGAAAAATAGACGCGACCAGCCATCTTGATCAAGAAAGTAGACATAGACAACAAGAAAACTCCAATGTGAAAATATGATAATTAAGATTCACAGATTGGTCACTGCTAACAAATAAAATAGCCAGAAGTATAAATTACTCAGAAAAGGAAAGGCAACTCTTCTCTCACTCGACATTTCTCAAATGGATGTTTTTATCTAAATCTAACAAAAAAGAATAAATTTCACTAAGATGATTTAAATCAGTTTTCTTATTTAAGCAATTTTCTGATTGTGAAATGCTTAAATAAGAAAACTGATTTAAATCATCTTAGTGAAATTTATTCTTTTTTGTTAGAATTAAATAAAAACATCCATTTGAGAAATGTCGAGTGAGAGAAGAGTTGCCTTTCCTTTTCTGAGTCATTTATACTTCTGGCTATTTTATTTGTTAGCAGTGACCAATCTGTGAACCTTAATTATCATATTTTCACATTGGAGTTTTCTTGTTGTCTATGTCTACTTTCTTGATCAAGATGGCTGGTCGCGTCTCTTTTTCAGTCAATATGTAATGACGAAGTAGATAATTATATTCTTTTAGTCTTTAACTCAACTTCAACGATGTTTATTTCCTCTAAATTAATTGTGTTTTGTTTTATTTTATTGTGACCATTTTAACTTATAATGTTAGTTGATGATCATCACATTTTGTGTTCTCGATCAATAATGTTTTATAGAAATCAATAATCTTTTGCAATCATTCTCAAAGACACAGTGAGTATTGTTACTGTTGGCCGTTATGGAGCATTTTTTGATTTTCTTCTGTGCTTATTTTGTAGCTTCCCTGAAGATGACAATAATCATTGTCGAAATATCGGAAATATAGTGTTATAAGAGTACACGTTTTGCTTGCTGCTATACCCAAATATTATTATCCTAATTGCATCCTAACTAGTAAGCAAAGACTACCCTTCTTATATATATATATATATATATATATATATATATGTATATATATATATATATATATATATATATTATATTTGTTTAAAGTATAATGATTATGGAAATTATGATATAATACTAGAAAGATATCTCCGAATCTTATTTCTGCAACTTGGGGAAATATAATAACTCCTTTCCACTACTCTTATTAATAATAAAAGCCATTTAGCGGAATTTTCAAACCGTGGTATAGTGCTGCTATTGATATGTAGCAACAAAAAGAACAAATTCGAAAAATCACTTCTTTTCGAGAGAAAAACACTGATGAGTTCTAATAAAGTCAAAACGGCTGTTTTCATTGGTGGGCATTATATACACGATTCATATAGAGAAATATAATACATACAAGAAATATTTAACTTTTATGCTTTGTCTCTGCTAATGATTGATGATGTAGATATCTGTTGAAAAAGCTTTGAAACTGGTTGAGATAAATCATTAGTTTGTAACGAATCGGAAGATTCAGACCTTGAGTATATTATCACTATCCCAATTTACTAAATACCGTACAATATGTTCATGAGACCGTTGAAATATATTCATTCTAACTTGAGAAAGAAGCCATGTGCTATTGTAGTTCTATAATGAGTAATAGGCGTCCGTCAGCTGATAAATTATAAAAATAATTTCAAGATGAGTTCATTGTTACCAGTCGGTGTTGTTTATCGTATCGCGTATGCACAATGCAATTTATACCGCGGACAAAAATAATAATGAGTTAAGTAGTCATCAAAATTATGATTTCTGTAACTGAAATAATTCGTGTGCGAGTCGGACTCGCGCACGAAGGGTTTCGTACCATGGACTATGCCCCCCTTAAATATATATTTTATTTTAATTTTATAATTTATTATTAAAGTAAATATACAACCGAATATTTTATGAATATTTCAAGTGCGTACCTGTAACAAAAAATGGCGTTTTTTTTATGAGAGCCCCCCTTAAAAATTTATTTATTCTAATTCTATTATTTATTATTGGAGTAAAAATACAACTGAGTATTTTGTGAATTTTTCAAGTGTCAAAAAGAGGGGAAAAAATCGCGTTTGTTATATGGGAGCCCCCCTTAGATATTTATTTCATTTTGTTTTTAGTTTCTTATAGCGGCAACAGAAAAACATAATTTTTGAAAATTTTTACCGTTTTTACCCTTTGGGTACGAAACCCTAAAAAGATCAGATTTTTCCCGAAGTCCATCATATCAGGATGTAATGTATTAGAGAAAATTCATTAAATTAACACCAAAAGATTTGGGAATTAATTATATACAACATATCCGAAATTCAACTTCCTAGGCCCTAGACTAGAGCATTGATTCCCAAAGTGGTCCAGGTGACCACGGGAGACTAGACGGGGGGTCTACGTTGTCGTGACAAAAAAAATAGGGATTCACAATTCGTAAGCGGGGGGGTCCACGAAAAATTATCTGGTTTCGATAGTGAAGAACTATAATATTGGCTTGACTTCACCAATCAATTAATTAATCAACCAATCAAATCTCACCTTTTTTCGAAAACTGTTAATTTGTGGTTGGAACGCAAATGTCCATAGTTAGACCTAATCTTTACATTTTTTGTCGAGTTTTGGGAATATGGTAGAAATGTACCTTTAGGAGATCCACCGGAACCAGCAAAATTTTTTTAGTAGTCTATGAGAAAAAAAAGTTTGGGAACCTCTGCCTTAGAGCATTCTGAAAAATGCATGGAATTTTTAACACCTTCAAACCCCCACCAAATTGAGGTAGAGCATTGAAAGTTTGGCAAATAAATATGAAATGTCCTTGTTTCTAGTGCAAAAAAATCATCATCTTCTCCTGCACAAAATTCAAAGAGTGATAAGAAATAAAAAGGCTCCGGATTCTTGTTCTGTCAATGCTGAGGATCAGTGTTGCCAAATGTCAATAAATTTCCATATTCATGGTAATTTGTAAGATTTAAAATTGAAGTCGTAATGTAGGTTCAGAGCCAAAAACTAAAAACAAATTATCATTGTATACCTTTCATTCATTGGAAAATTGGGACGCGAATCCTGAGAAACGCTGTGCTAAGGAATTGGTATAAACTTTTTGCTCTTCGCAAATCGACAACTCATCTAGATTGAGTAGGAGGAATGAAATTTCGTAAATTTCGGATTGAGTTAATGTTGAAGAACTGAGCCGAGTGGTTTTACGAAAAAATATGTCCGTTCAGTTTGTTCAATAGATATTGATTGGAAGGCATTATTATATTGGTACATCATTGAAAATATATTTACGTAGGAAGAGGGCATTATTTATGGGCCACCTTTTCGAACGAGTTTTTCGTTATGTCATTTGCATTTCAATTATCGAATAATAAAATGTGGTTTATGAGCATTGACAACCCACCAGAGTCGTTTATCGTGACTATATGATATAATATATCATACATAACATCATTCTGTACAAGAACTGAGAAGCGTGTATAGTATTTAAATGAATATTTCAGGTTTAGATTTTGTTTTAGGCGAATGAAGGACGAAATTACAATTCTGTATAATTTTTAGTTGTATTTTCTCTGAAAATTAAAGACTATATCGGAACTCAACCAACAGTTGGTTGGGCCAGTTCCCCAGTATTTTCAAGCGGAAATTCACGCCATAGAAAGGTGCATTCAGTTCAACCCCGATAGAAAATACCGGAACAAGGAAATTGCGATCCTCTCCGATAGCCAAGCAGCCATCAAAGCGTTGAGCTCTTATAACATCAACTCAAAGATGGTTTGTGAATGCCTAGACAAACTAAACGATCTGGGCAGGAACAACAAAGTGATCCTCCTCTGGGTGCCGGGGCACGTCGGAGTGAAGAGTAATGAACAAGCAGACACCCTGGCACGAAAGGGTGCGTCAACGCCACTAATCGGGCCAGAGCCTTTCTGCGGACTTGGAAAATCTTACTTCCAAGAAGAACTCAATAAAGCTGAAGAAGCAATGAGAGCAACATACTGGCAAAGACTTCCAGGACTGAGGCAGGCCAAAGATCTCCTCGGAAAGTTCAACCGAGCAAGATCGAAGATACTGATTAACCTCAGCAAAACTAGTCTAAAGACAATCACCGGATTTCTTACGGGGCATTGCAGACTCAAAGAACACCTAAGGAAGCTAGGTTTAGAGGGGGACAGCACCTGCAGATTCTGCAAGGAACGTCCAGAAACACCTTAGTTTTATATTTACTCTAATAATAAATAATAAAATTAAAATAAAATAAATATTCAAGGGGGGCATAGTCAATGGTACGGAACCCTTTCGTTCGCGAGCCCGACTCGCACTTGGACGATTTTTTTGTTACTCTAGTTTGGAGAGTCTGAGAGAAATATATAGGCTTCTTCTCGAAGGTTTCTAATTCCACAATTATTTCATTGAATATTGTCTATGTAATTAACTATCAAACACAGAGGCCTCGGTAGACCAGCGGTAAGGCGTATCGCTTGTAAGCCGAGGATGTGGGTTCGAGTCCCACCTTGCTCTTGGGTGTTGTGTATGTCCGGAATTTAGTGGTTCTATTTATAAAGATAAATTGTTGGGTAATGTACATCGTTTACAAGCCCATTGGCCGTTCGGAACCGGCGTTAAACTGTAGGTCCCTCGAGTTAAAAAAAAAAAACTATCAAACACAATTTATTTCAAATTAAGTGACTGCAGTTTCGAACTTGATTTTATCGAAATTTTTTCGTCGTACGCACTTCGTATTTTAACGAAATGCCATTTGTTCGTTAGTTTATTGCAATTTGCAGCGGAAATATTTGTGGTGAGAAAATTTGTGTCGTTTCCATAGTACGTAATGATTCCGTTACCTGTTTGGTTAGAAGATAGGATGTGGAAAATTCATTAGTATCATCAAAAGAGGATGAGAGAAGACTGATAAAGGAACGAGTAATGTATAATGTGTTCGTAGTTCGTACAGAAGAGATTCTTGTGGAGCAGAGGTAGGGTGTTCATCTGTGAGCTGGGTTGGAATCCTGGGTTAGATATGAATGTTTGTGTATCTGTATGTGTATGTACAATTCTTAGAATCTCATTAGTCATTCGAAACCGGCGTTGAACTTTATGTCCTTTGTAAGATAAAAGAGAAGAGATGATTATCCGCCATATGTGACTCCCTTGTATTTCTTTCAACCTACTCAAACTAGTAAGATATGTTAAACAGAAACACTCAATAGAAAATCACTTCGAATAATCTGATGGCAATCGAGTAATATTCTGATTGGTCCAAAATACGCATGATCGTTGAAATATAAAGCTACAGTTCCACCGGAGGAACATTATGTTGCTGAATGTTTCTCCTTGTTGCCAAAAGTAGAAACTTACATAAACATACATGAACTTCTTGTTTTCACTGAAGCAACTAAAATTGTCAATAGTTGCATATTATTTAGTAGAAACAATCAACATTTGTTGCCGAAACATAAAGAAATTTTAAGGAACATTTTGGAACATTCACAGAAACAAGCAACAGCAACAAATTTTTCCAGAATGTTCCTCAAGTGGAAACGTAGCAATATATTTATTCGTTTTCGTACTTCACTGCACACTGAAAATCTGCGACACGAATGTTTAGGGGGCGTTCAAGTATTACGTAACGCAAATTTTGAAGATTTTTGACCCTCCCTCCCCCCTATGTAACGCGCCGTAACGTTTTCATGAACCCTCCCTCCCCCTCCCTAAACGTTACGTAACATCCAAATGGCCATTTTTAACTTAAAGTCACAAATATGTTGCGCAAAGTACCTGAAAGTCCCTAAAATACCTACCTATGTCATTGTTTAAATGGCGTTTTCGTTAATAATAAACAAAACAAGAGTATTCTCACTCGCAATACATGCTTATATTTTTTATTTTATTGTTTTTTAATAAATAATCATACATAATGTAAAATATTTAAATGGGCTCAAATTCGTCCTAATAAACTTCTATTGCTAATCTTCATTTAATTATGCCGTTTTCCTGACTTGGCTCTGTCCTTGCATACATTTTTAGCTTCAGCTACCATTATTTTTCTCAAGCATTATTAGATTTCAGCTTATTAGCAGATTTTCACTTTGGGAACCTGCTTATTAAAATCGGTGCGATTAGCAAAGTTGGACCTAGGACCAAGATATTTTTTCGTTTCATGACTTTTTATGATATATATATATATATATATATATATATATATATATATATATATATATATATATATATATTAATATATATATATATATATATATATATATATCTTCACAAGAAGTAGTGAAAACTTGCATGATTCTTTGTTTAGCTGACTAGGTACCGAGAGCTTGCTTGCTTGAGGTATAAAGGATTTGGCATCGGCAGGTTGGCGGCAAGAAAGTATTATTCGGAAAGAATGATTTCAATGCACTCCTCAAGATGGAACAGCAGGAATTGTAAGCGCATTTAATTACTTGCAAAAAATATTTCGAGTCACGGACGTGAGCGCTATACCATTTTTAGTTTTTCTTTAGCCATTTTTTAAATTTCGTTGGCAGTTTATGGGCACACTTGGCACACAAGTCAGCATGAGAGCTTTTCTAGGGAAAAAACAGCTGATGATGCAAATCTCCCTCTTTTGAGAACATTACAGTATGAACTCACTTCTACAGCTTACAGCAATGTGCTTCTGTGTATTACGTGTTTAAAACACTAAACCAAAACTGACAACGGGAACAAAAAAAATTACGACGAATACAGTCGAGATATCCCATAAAACATTAACGGATAGGGTTGCCAACTTGGGTGATTTAAGTTCCCTTTTTTTATTTCAATAAGAAAACAATGTTACGTAACGCGTTGTTCGAACCCCCCTTCCGCCCATGTAACGCACCGTAACGTTTTGCAAGACACCCCCCACCCCCCAAATTGCGTTACGTAATACTTGAACGCTCCCTTACTAGTTGCGTTCTCGATACGTTTTCACTGCGATAGCAATACGAAATTTTCACAAACGTTTCCTATTTTATTTTGAAGTTTACCGCCCAAAATGGAAACCGGCAAAAAGTAGGAACATTCAATATTTGTTGCCGAAAAATGAAGAAATTCAAGGAACATTTTGAAACATTTACGAATACACGGAACAGCAACAAACATGTTCCTCCGGTGGAATCGTAGCTTGAATTGGTGTTGCCAATTTGGCATTTTTATGGCTAAATTTGGCATATTTCTATGATGCTTAGCATGTTTTTTAAAGATTTGGCATGTAAGCATATTTTTTAGCATTTTTTCATCCAGTCAATCAAGTGATTGTATCAATTTATTTTCTAGCTAATTCAAAAAATACGTATTCTGTGATCGCATTTTATTTTACCTAGCTTTGTGTATGATTTTGTCTATGTTCGAAGGGGACTTCACTGACAGCTTTGTCAGTAATTATAATTATCAAATTATAACACAATATTTCCTCAAAATTTTTCCAACAAATAATTGTAACATAATTGATAATTTTAACATTACCATAAATTTTATTGAATTGAGTTTCACCGCGGTCATCCGGTCATCAAAGAACCTTTATCTTATATGATTACGGAATTTCCAACATCTGGGATAGGGAGAAATAGGAACGTATAGATACCTACCGGAAAGAGTGGAAATATTTCTAATTTGGACTTTTATCTTGTATAATGTAGTATATCTTGCATTCTTTCTATGTCAGCTATCAGTTCTAATTTAATTATTACGAGAGAAGCAACTATTGTGTAAATTTTCGAAGTGTTTTTAGTTGTCCGGTTGAAACATAATTACTTTTTCATGAATTAAATTAATTTCTTCCTGAATGTGTGTGTATTCAACTATTTATTGTGAACAGTTTTTTTTTTGCGTTGTTAGTCTTAGTTGCGTGTGAAATTTTTGTGTACCTAGTGTTCATACAAAATCAAAATTATCGAACAGAATGGAATAGCATGCCCGTCATCAGCTGTACCTATATCTTCAACAGTGAACGAAAGCTTGTTAATTGACGAGGATATTGATATTTTGTTCAATTAAAATAAAAAACTATCCTTTTGGCATTTTTTCTAGCATTTCTTCAAAATGTTTAGCATTTTTTTGGCATATTTTTCAGAATATTTAGCATTAAACATGGCAAGTGAGTTGGCAACACTGGAAGCAACTAAAATTGTTAATATTTGCTTATTATTTAGTAGAAACAATCAACATTTGTTGCCGAAACGTAAAGAAATTTTAAGGAACATTTAGGAACATTTTCTCACATTTACGGAAACAAGCAACAGCAACAAACTGTTCCACAATGTTTCTCAAGTGAAAACGTAGCAATATATTTATTCGTTTTCGTACTTCACTGCTCACTGAAAATCTGCGACACGAATGTTTACTAGTTGCGTTCTCGATACGTTTCCACTGCGATAGCAATACGGAAGTTTCACAAACGCTTCCTATTTTCTTTTTAAGTTTACCGTTCAAAATGGAAACCGGCAAAAAGTAGGAACATTCAATATTTGTTGCCGAAAAATGAAAAAATTCAAGGAACATTTTGAAACATTTACGAATACACGGAACAGCAACAAAAATGTTCCTCCTGTGGAATCGTAGCTTGAAGGGTGACAAGTAGAAACAGTCAACATTTGTTGCCGCAACATAAAGAAATTTTAAGGAACATTTGGAAATATTTTCGATAACACGCAACAGCAACAAAAATGTTCCTCCGGTGGAACTGTAGCTTTTCATTGCTATTGGTTTGTCGAAATACTCCAAAAACATCTTTTTTTGCTCAACAGTGAAAAAATCAATATGGAATTCTTCCTGTTCAATTTTTTTATTATTACCATTACTTTTCTACGAAAATGATTAAAGAAATATCGAGGGATTTTCACAGATCGAATCAATATTAACGACATAGTTTTCAAATGTGTCAATATGACATCATCTTAATTAATAGTACAGCCGAAACGGATCTGGGTTCATTTTCTGGTGATAACATATATAGACCTAGGTCTTTTGATAAATGTATTATTCACACAATACAATGTACTGAATTTCATGGTTTATATGTCGGATAAATACTCAGACACATTAACAATAGCATGAATAGCTATAGTGATATAATTTTCAACATGATATAACACAATAATATTATCGAAACCTTTGAACTTTCGACCGTTTAAGACCTGATAAGGTTTTCGGTTTTTTTTTTAGTCATATTTTCTCCGAAAATAATAAATTGCTCTTTGTCGAGAGTCAGTAATTCATATATTATCAGATAGTTGATTACTAGAATCACTAATCTAAAGGTTAACTACTATTTTGTACGCGAGTACCTTCACCAGGTTGTACACGCCAACGGTGTGAATGTTCTTAACATTGATGCCATTCAGTATATTGTTCAACTGTATTAAATTTCTTCTTCGAGTCAAAACGTTTATTATTCCTTATTTGGTCTTGTTGATGATATCATCTTATTGAACAATGATTTGGTAATCGATATGAGTATGAGTCTTTTAAGGTCCGATAGTTCGATCATCCTGTATTTTTGCCAACTTCATGGTTAGAAGTTTTTCGAAATCTATGCAATTGACTCTACTCTCGCCCATTTTACACGACAGTATGAATGAAAAGTCCACCACGTCTTCCTTTTTTTCGTTATTTAATTTTATTTCCAGAGATTAATTTGATGGCAATGACAATGAAATCAGCGAAACCTTTAGAAATTACATGGATCTTGAATGCAGAATCATTCTTCGAATGAAAGCTAACTTGGAAGAATGCAATAAGTGTTTGAAAGCGGTGGAAAAGAGAAAATAGAAGACGTATTTCGGAGAATTTACATGTAGAAAACAACAACGATTACCCAGACAATGAAGATCCCGAAGTCGTACTTATAAAAACATAGTGTGTCAACCAAATGAGAAAACTTTGAAATATATTCAAGTATTTTTGATAATTTATTTTTCACTTGTATATTGTTTGTTGATTTCACCTTAGATACGGTTGCTATAAATACACTCATTATCCCTAGGGCGTTATAAGCGGGCATTATGGATCATAACGCCCGCTCATTGTACGAGGACAACTGAAGCAACTTCCATTGATTAAATACTTCATAATCCTTGTCGTATACGACTCTGGATTTCTCCGGCAATGAATTATTCGCAGCTTTGGCTGCATTTGCTATGATATTCTTGGGTAAATTCATTTTCATTAACATTATTTCCATAAGAGTACACAAAGAAAGCAGCAATGACATTCACTAAATATGATGACAAAAATATTCACAATCGTCAAAATATCAACAAATGACAAGCCTACTATGAGAAGGAAAATGAAAAGTAAAGGAGCAATGAACCGATTTTGAAATCGATTTTTCATTATAATAAAATAATTTTTTCGTGAAAAATAAAATCTTGTATGCACCACGTGCGTTACTAGATCCTAACTCCCATCGAGCGTTAGGATCTATATAACGCACTTGGTACATAAATAACTATTACTGTCTTATATTGTATGCGAACAAATATTTCCCACGTTATTCGTTGAAGTTTTCAAGCTTAACATAATCTATGTTTGACAATTTCGAATACGAAACATTTCGAGTGTTGATAAGTGAAAATTCATGAAAAATTTATCCAAAAAATACTTCAGATTTTCAAAGGATTTTATCGAGTCTCTAATGTTTTCTACCAATCGGCGATTGTATAAGATAATCACCAAATATTTATTAAATATGAAATAATTGTTAAATTCGACTTGAAATTTTCGAAAGTCGAGATACAAAATACCTACGTCGCTGTGGCTTCAGAGGGATTTGCTGAAGAATTTCGACAATAAAAAACAGTCTTTCGTACCTTAAAAATAATATCATTTATTATTTACTTTAAAAATATCGTTAATGAAATATTTTCTATGAAACAGTATCTTAAGATGGCAACTAGAGTATGAACCTCTGATTTTGTTAATTCATGTTCAGAACCTGAGGAGGACTTAGATTTTAGTTTAAGTGAAATACAACCTACTACTTTCTTCCGAAAGCGGTCGAAAATATCATAATATCATTCGACCGTCATTAATTGCCTCAACGACCTCCTCCAATGTTTAGGAATACGATTATTATCTGCATACCCTGTGTGACGAGTGAATTGTTCTCCTGGTGGAAGAATGGAGGCATTTATTACAGAAAACCAGCCGGGATGTAACTGTAACTTTAAGTTGTCAACCTTCTTTCGATATTCTCTTGAATGGGGGCGAACGGTCAATATCACCTCGTCTATTAGCCCCACTGCTCTTTTTTTAATCGAGTCAAGAGTAGATTCAAGGAGTGCTTTATTGCAGATCTCCTAGCATAAGAGCAGAACTAGAAGAACTTGAGCTTAATAAAGCAGCTAAATCTGTTCTGGAGTAAACATATTTTTAGAAAGAAATAGGTATATAACCAAACTTCTGCGCACCTGAACTGGCAATAGTGAAGTCATGTTCGGAATAGGTTAAATTGGGGTTATAGCCGATAATAATGATAATAATAATAATAATAATAATAATAATAATAATAATAATAATAATAATAATAATAATAATCTTTATTCATATAAATTTACAATTTTATTTATTTACAATTTACAATACAATACCGTTCATTTTCCCTTAAATAATTGCAGGTGTTCGAATACCCACAAATACAATTAACTCTTAATTTTAAATATCTGCATATGAACAAAGACAAACACAATAGTAGAACCCTCACAAAGGTAAAATACCTGTGGTGAAAGATTTTTAATATTTCTTTGGTAAATCAAATAAACAGTAAGCTAACCGAGACAAAAAATTACAAATCCACAAAAAAAAAATCTCTTGCATTTAATTATATTTAATTACCCAAAATTATCATCATCCATAACAACACAAAAAATAACACAAAAAATTAAGTTTAGTATCCATTTCCATTGACCAAGGTACTACAATAAACTCTTCCCACCTGACATATCCATTTCTTAAGCGCTTTCGTAACTTTCAACGAACTGACCATTTCTCTCAGAAAATAAGGTAATTCATTGAAAATTTTATTTCCAATTCCTGAAGATGTAGATTATTGGCTAGCTTAATCTTTCGGTTTTCCAATAAAAACAGAGGATCGATAAGGGTAGATTTTAGAGAGATCAAAAGCATGCAAATTATCATATTGAGGGACTCAGTTAGTTCAACATACTGATGGCCAGATGTAGATGCACTGGCAGGTCTCTTATTGATGGTAAGAGTTCCATCGTCAACGAAGCTCACGTTTCTAGTCCAATTCAGGAGATCCTTTGGGCACAACGTCGTTAATAAATAGTATGCGGTGCGACCTAGCTCCATCTTCCGCAACAAGTATTTGACTTTCATGGTGGAAGCTTTCGATAAAATCGCGTATTTGTTGGGAAAAATAGGTAGATTCAAGTTCTGATAACTTGTGCCAAACTCCGTCTGAGGCCTTAGAGATAAATCACTTAACGATCTGGGCAGGAACAACAAAGTGATCCTCCTCTGGGTGCCAGGGCACGTCGGAGTGAAGGGTGATGAATAAGCAGACACCCTGGCCCAAAAAGGTGCGTCAACGCTACTAATCGGGCCAGCGCCTTTCTGCGGACTTGGAAAATCTTACTTTCAAGAAGAACTCAATAAGGCTGAAGAAGTAATGGGAGGAACATACTGGCAAAGACTTCCAGGGTTGAGGCAGGCCAAAGATCTCCTCGGCAAGTTCAACCGCAAAAGATCGAAGACACTGATCAAAACTAGTCAAAAGACAATCACGGGATTTCTAACTGGGCATTGAAGACTCAAAGAACACCTAAGGAAGCTAGGCTTAGAGGGGGACAGCACCTGCAGATTCTGCAAGGAACGTCCAGAAACACCCCACCATATACTGATGGAGTGCTATGCTGTACACCATGAAAGACTGAACACACTGGTATCATACCATCTGACTGTAGAAGAAATACCACGAATAGACCCCCTTAAAATTCTCAAATTCCTGAAGGTATTGAGGCTTGAGAAGCTGCTGTGAAACGAGAACAATTCGAGAAGCAGAAGAAGATGGGGCACAATAAATCTAAAAAGGTCGCAGCGCATCGGTCACCATCCACGCCTACCAATATCAATACCAATAGAGATAAATCTAAGAAAACTGCTAATGATTCTCGATACATCTTGTCGAAAGGTGTGTGATCTAGCGTGAGCCGATAATGTCGAAAATCATATTGCTAACGAAATTTTTAAAAAAATGATAAATTGTACAAAAAAAAAGTATACCCCGAGAAGTTCTAATATTTGAATTAGAAATCGGGGAACATGTGCCTCTCAATAACTATCATTTTGTGAAACACAAGTGTTATTTCTGGAATCGATTCAAAATTTCAATTTATAACCTAGCCTTATACTATCCCCTTTTCGAGAAAACCGCGTTAATATTCTTAGATCCGCGATTGCGAAATTTCATCAAGCACTCGATTTCCATAAATCGAACCTTTCCAATCGCTTTGGCTCTTTCTGCAAGGCCCATTTTCGTGATATTATTTTTTTCAAACCGATATCTAGATACGATTCATCGAGCGTATCTCAGATAACAAGCGAATCGAATTTTTCCACGAATACCGAATAAAATCGCCCAAGTAATGAAATAAATTAACGCGGGTGGAAAGGACCGCAAGATTCCTGAACTTCCCTTGTTCCTGTACATCTCGTCCCGATCAATATGAAAAGGGAGAGTCTGTTGCATCGAGGCTGTCGCTAACCTAGCCAGTCAGCTGTATTCAATAGAGGGGATGTTGATTCGCCATAGGTACAATTTATTCGTTCAGTCGATATATTTGGACATCACATTTTTTCTATCTTAGCTCAATGCTTAAATTAATTATGTTCAATTTCTGATCACTTGGTGCAACTTCTGTCGAAATTAAACATTTGCCTCTAATTCCACTAAAATTATATAATGTACTCGACGTTTTTTTTTTTGAAATGAAGTTCCTAACGGTAGGCTTGGAGGAGATAGGGATTTCCCTGCGGGACCAAACTGAAAAATATGCGAGATTAAAAGTGTGACGGAAGTAGACTAACTGACGAAAGTCACGCTTTTAGTTAACACAAGGGAATGTTGTACACCTTTCCCTTTCTCCCTCTTTCTTTGCGTTCTCTCATCTCTCCTTTTTCTGATACCACTCCGCCACGTCAATTGCCAATGCATTATATGTACTCATTAATTCATGTACAAGCAACTCGAAAACGTCATATGTGAAACATCGAAATAATTTTGTATAAGTTATATGCATAAAAGAGCAGATTACGATAGGAATCAGATATGGCATAATGAAAAGAAAAAGCTTCACAAATTTGTTCCATAAAATAATGACTACGTATTGTAGGTTTATATTCAATTATATAGCGTGGCGATACGTTATCCTCTCGTTATATGCACTCTTGCGTCTAAACTTTACATTGCGTTGACGACCGAGTGGTCAAAGTACTGAACCCTGGTGTGCCGTATTTCTGGGTTCGAATCCCAGAGGTTACTCCTGGCTTTTTTAATTTTTCATTTACAATCTCGAAAGAGCTCTTAGCCCCACATTTCAATATTAATTATTTCAACTTGGATTAGTATAAGTTATCACTTCTGTCGTGCGCCCCGACACGCACATGTTTCGTTTTCGCAAATCGTGGTCCTTCTATAGTAGGCCAAGCTACAGAGATTTAGAGTGAGCATTTTGTGCAAAAAGTGTTAGAAGAAAACCAGCTCCGCCATTGTTTGTCAAATAGTTCCACATGATATAGTGATATGTTTTTCACTCGACTTTATTATTTATATCTTTGTTATCAACAATTTTATGCAAAAAATTGAAACTATCAGAGTAATCGTGATGGTGTCAATAGACTTATTTTAGAAAATAAAAAGACGAAAAAAATGAGAGGTCGGACGACTCAATCAGGCCCTCAGTCTAAGGGAAAATTGGAAAAAACCGGCCAAAATGCAGTTTTTTCAAAAGTGCATAACTTGGTTATTTTGAGTTGTAGCGTAGATCCTCCGGCCTGTATTAGCTATTGATATGAACTTCATTTGTGCGAAGATCAGGAACTGTCCGATGCATAGTATTTGATCTGTGGCCATTTGATTATGTTACTATGCAATTTTCCAGCAGACCTGAATGCGACAGGTATGGTCCGATTTCAATTTAGTAAAAAGATTTTGAAAGTAGAATTCTCATAGTTCAAAACGTTCATCTTAGTTTTTCATAAAAACGCTGAGAAATATGTTAAAAATAAAGCTGAACATGACAAAAAACGGCTGAGCGCGTGAAATCGAGTGAAAAACATATCACTATATCATGTGGAACTATTTTACACACTTTTTACATGAAAAAATCTCTGTAGCTTGGCCTATAGTATCCGAAGGAACTTCGTTCCTACCAGGTGTCCCATGACACCGTTTTTCTTGTTTCGAAGTGCTAGCCTCAAAAGTATCAAAACAATCATTACCTAGAAAAAATTAAGAACTACATGTTTTATTCCTGTGTCAAGTATGCATGGGACGCGGAAAGAATATATAATACGCTTGTTGCATATACAAGCGTATTATATATTCTTCCCGCGTCCCATACATAATTGACACAGGAATAAAACATGTGTATTGAGGATCAGATCATTCATTTTAGAGAAGGAGTGAAGTTGGATTCAAAGGACGAAAAATATCCCATCATTCGTCTTTATAAGTAGGTGAAAACCTCTGAGAAAAACTCACGTCCGACCAGTCGACACCGGGGTTTGAACCCGGGACCTCCCGAATGCTAGAGAGCGTGCCTGAACACTCGTCCAACTAGCTCTATTTAACCTATAAGAATCCTATGTTTATAACTGATTTGATGCGAAATTTTCAAATGTATTTGATCATCAGTGATTGGTTATTCCCTGAAATACGAATAGAATCTGTTTCAGATTCTAAAAAACCGTCTTGTTTTCCTATGCTGACTGAATATATCATCTCGGTATTATTTGCATAAACGGAGGCTCCGTGGCTGAGCGGTATAGGTAGCGCTATGCCGTCTTCGTTGACGGAGTTGGTGGGTTCGATTCCCACCGTGTTCTTGGGTGTTTGTATGCGTTCTGAGATTTTAGTGGTTCCCCTCATTTAGTATTTGATGGCTACATGTCCAGTGTTGACGAAGCCAAATTGTACGGAGGACGGGCGTGTGAGAGGGCACACGTCCCTCCTCTTTTAAAAAAAAAAAAAAAATTTGCATAAATATTATGATTAATCCGAATGCAATGATCTTATGCGTGTAGTCTTTTTATACTGGGCAATAGATCTCTCATGTTAATCTAACCTTGTGTCGATCTTTCTACCTGTTTGAGACCTGTAGGAAGCGTCACAGTCAGCATGATATACGTTATTAACGCCTTATTTTTCTAACACGGTCTGTGTGTATGACAGCAGTAGAAATAATTATGAAAGAACATACAAATTGAATATGAATGAACTATTTCAATATCAACTATTTAATCATTTCAATGCGATTTTAGAAGAGTTATCCTTGATTTGGTAAGCTCATTTCGACATATATCTTCATCATTTGACAAAATCTGACTTTATACCAGAAACGCGAAAAGTTTTGTAGCATAAGAAAAGTAGTGAAATTAGTGGTTTTCGCGAACTTTTTTGTTTTCCTTGGAAAAGAGGAGAGTAACTAAATAATAGTATTTAGTTCGATAGAAACCCCAACTCTGAGTTCAGAAAAATCCCAAGAAGAAATGGCAATTATAAGTTCGATTAGTTAATATACATCGATATGTCTCTACTGTTTGAAATTTATCCTTTAAATGACCTTATGTGTACTTTTTTCGTCAATTTTAATAATGTTTTTGTTGTACGAGAGATATGTTGACCCTTGTTATTTAGCATATTTGTGAAACATTAATAGGCTCTTGCACCGAATATTATTAAACAAAGTTTAATGGTAAACCGAGTTTGATTTGACATTTTCGCTTGCACCAGAATATAAACGGCGTTTAAGACTCCCTAAACCCCGCATAAATTAAACGCCCAATTTTTGGCGTTTAATTTGAAGTTTAAGTAAATTTTGAGGTTATTTGTAGAAGAAACAGTTTATTTTTTCCTTGAAAATTTAATTTTTGCCGGCGGAATCTCGAATTTTTGTTTAAAATGTTTTATGAAGAGTTTGATATCTACAACGAGAACTTGGACGTTCTAGAATTCCTGGAATATGGTAGGCTGGAACAGTAGACACATATTTATTTCAAAAATGTTTGCTTGGCAATTGTCAAGCTATGCAAAAGTGATGGTATCCGATTATATTGTATTATTGTTATAGATTTTTTTGTTCAATCAACAATAATCATCTTATAGGTATTTTGCAAGTTATTCTCTCTAGGTGGTAAAAAATATGGCCAGCAGAACTGAAGGCGTGGATTTATAGTTTATCTATACTAATAATCAATCAGTGGCTCCGTAGATCAGTGGTCAGTGCGTCGGGCTACTGAACAGAAGGTCGCTGGATCGAATCCCGGCCAGAACAACGAATTTATGCGGAGCCACCTCTCGGAAGGCAATGGCAAACCACCGAGCAGTATTCTGCCTAGTGAAGCCTCTCTGTAAAGACGTTCGGAACCGTCGTAAAACTGTGGGTTCCTTCTATTCGTGTATCGCTGTATCACGCACAGCACGAGTAGTTGTAGAGAGGTCGCCACACCCTAAACCGGGTACGGCACCACAAGAAGAATGATCAATGCACTCATTAAACTCATAAATGCAAATTTACTCTCCATAATTAAAAATACACACAACAAAAAATTTATTCATATGATATCACAGGTAGAGTGCCCATTAAACCTATCTAACTTTGTAGGAATGACAGTTTGTCCCCCATGGATCAGCTAGTTTTAGCATTGAAATTGTATGTCCATGGAGGGACATCTGCACAGTATTGCTCAATTTGTTGGAGTTCATACATCCACAGTTTACCACTCTATCTGGAAAGTATCATTGTTTTCCCCTTTTCCTTTTATTATTATCTTCCATTTTAGGTATATTTAATACAAATCACAAAAAAACAACTTATTTACTATTAAAACTAGGTTAGAAAACTAGAAAAATAAATTCTGTTTCTTCTTTTTACATGTACAGCGCTGTTTCATCCAAAATACTACAAAAACGCAGTTTAGCAATGGGTCGGTTTAGTTGAACGACGTTTTATAATAAAACGGTGCAAGAGCCTCTAAGTCAAGTGTTAATTTTCAATGATAGTATATAATCACGTAAAATTTGATGCCTTCGTAGCAGTTGATCTTTATGTGGGAGTTTCGTAAAGTTTTTCAAAAAAATTTATTTTTTTTACAATTACAGCTATATATCAAATAGTTACTTTGAAAAGGGCACTTTACTTTCACATAATTTTTCGTAGTCTCCATATAACCGCTAATAAAATCTAATTATGCAAACAGTTTAAAATTTTTAAAAGGTTGGCTATAAAACTTCAAAATTATGATATTAACGATTGATTCAATTTTTCGAAAAACATCTCCATTCTAATATTTAATGTATTTCCATTGTAACATAGAAATATTGAGGTTAGGTTTAAATCTATAATCAGTAGGAAATATTTAGGTTTCTCGTTACCTGCTTGTACTTTAGTAAACGATTGAAATTTTCAAATTATCTGAGAAACTATCCCCAAGTTAAATTATGGAGCAACCGGGCAGGCCTTTTGGCTGTTGAAATCGCACCGAGATAACTGCGATGTCATGGATGTGACCATTAAAACGGAAGAGGAAATGAAATGATAAGCAACTCGATGCGGTTAAGGCAGCGTCAGCGTTTCGGAAACTAGCCGGTGGTGTTTTCTACCATGAAATAGAAATAAGTGAAAACGATTATTCGGTAAGAAAGGTTTTGAAATGAAACGGGGGATTTTAAACGATGTACTGTTGAACGAAATCTCAGATGATGCCAGACAATCATGTTCTCGATAAATGTATCCATGCAGATACGAAAGTTTCGAAGAAATTTAGACATATCTTCAGGCATCATCATTTTCGGAAATCCGTAAAACATCCTTTATTTCATGAAATAACTAGATTTACGTTTCCCTAATCATTTTCGAAGAATTATTCGAAATTAGTATATTCTTGAACTAGAGTAGCTCTGCATTTAATATCTACTTCAGGGCCGGATTAACCATTAGGCAGAGTAGGGCCCTGCAAGAAAAAAAAAATTTCATCGAATGAAAATATTATTTGAAAATTTGTATGAATTCCCTAAACAATATTATTGCTTTCTTTCGACGCATGTTGTCAATTGATGAAATACTTCATACATACAGAACCATCTAGTATAGAGTAGTAGAACTAATAAACTGTCTTCGTCCCAGAACTGTTTGAATTTATTGTCAATAATGGCAATTGAAAATGATGTATTAGATAGGGTCAACTCCCAAGATGTTTTAAACGATTTTGTTTCTAAAAAAATTAGAAAAGTTAATATTTGAACCTACTGTGCTGTACAAAAATAATAAATATCCTGGAAGTTGACTTTTTCCAATTTGTACTTCACAGAACTGTTTTCTTTCGTTTATTGTATTTTATTGCGTTTAACAAGATTAAATTGAAAATAACCGCGTCCCGTCTCATTTCTCTTTCCTAACCCATCATGCAACCTGGATCACCAATCATCACTTATCTATAACCTATTCATTTAAACCATTTCAATAAAGACCATAACAAATCAGGTAAGGTGATGCTGCAGCATCAAGTCAGAGTAACCATGTTGTTCCAATATCACATGAGACTTTGAAGTAACAGGATACCTGGAGTCGATCATCTGGAAGTAACTTACATCCCTTTATCAACTTGAAAAGACCTGGGGCCCGGACAGTGTTGTGGCCTAGGGACCCGGACAGGGTTAATCCGGCCCTGTCTACTTGTTACAAAACATATGGAAGATATCTCTTCAATCGATAATCCTCGGTTGACGGCCAATCTACAACCTTTTCGTTTGTAATTTTTTTTAAATTTTAATTCTCAGAATTATTTACTGAGGTTATTCCTCGAACTAAATTTGAACATGTTGTCTGAGTTTGTAGATAATAGTTTAGTCTCAAATCACTGTTTCAACGGGAAACACCAAAATATCAAAAGTATACTTTGAAGAGATAATATTAACACAGTATAGAATTTTGCAAGTACCTATATCTTGATCAAATAATGGCATCATAGTTTATTAAAATTGCCGGTTTTTTTAGGT
Source organism: Cynegetis impunctata (assembly GCA_030704885.1). Classification (NCBI taxonomy): domain Eukaryota; kingdom Metazoa; phylum Arthropoda; class Insecta; order Coleoptera; family Coccinellidae; genus Cynegetis; species Cynegetis impunctata. Next base: position 1,140,328 of record JARQZK010004334.1, read on the forward strand.
CTGGAGATTTACAATTCTAAATACTTATTAACTATCAAATTTGGCACAATGCGCATCGAAGTTAGAATAAAAGGGACATACGAGACTTTTCATTTCTCAAAATTAGTGATTTTGTAAAAAAAAATCAACTCCAAAATTCAATGTTAAAAAAGTAATACCAATTAAGACCTTCATTTTATTTCAAGAACTTCTCTACTTGATGACGTTTCTAACGGTAAGCTACCGATTGATTATAAACAAGCATTTCTGGTTCAAATTACGGATATTCAGTCCGAAGGGCGGATATCTTTCAAAATACGTGAGAAATTTTTTTTTTATTTTATTTATTTCTTTTATTTATTATTTGAACAAGCATACATTACAGAATATCCAAAAAAGTATATATATATATATATATATATATATATATATATATATATATATATATATATATATATATATATATATATATATATATATATATATATATATATATATTTATATGAGAATATGTGAGAATTATTCGTGTTAAACGGAAAACACGCCCGTGGTTATAAAATTAAGTGAACTAGGACATTTATTTGAAACTAATCCAACAAACCTCATAGCGGAGCTGGTTATAAGAGTTCACGAAGCATCGAAATAACCACATCTACCCTAGACGGTAATTGTTAGAAATGTTAATTTGTTTATCACAATCGATGGCGTGTTTTCCGTTTAACTCGAATAATTCTCACTCATATTCATTTGCCATTGCGATAAAATTCGGAGCGATTGCTGCTTGCGGTGTGTAAATGTTGAATCACATCGAATTGGTGTGTCAACTTTACCCAGGCAGATATAGTAGCCACCTTCGGATGTTCCGGACGTACGAGTTCGCGTTGCCGAAATGTTTTCGTCTGTCTGAAAGATGTGGTTCAATTGTTTCCGACTGGTGGCGCTGTGTCATATTTATATGCCATGGAGTTACTAGAAGGAAAATGTATGACCGTTTGAAATGTTGGTTTGGTTATCACTTTCGATGGATGGATGATACTGATAAGGGCGAAACAGTCTGTCTATAAATTCCCATCGATTGTGATAAACAAATTAACATTTCTAACAATTACGGTCTAAGGTAGATGTGGATATTTCGATGCTTCGTGAACTCTCATAACCAGCTCCGCTATGAGGTTTGTTTCATTAGTTTCAAATGTCCTAGTTCACTTAATTATATATATATATATATATATATATATATATATATATATATATATATATATATATATATATATATATATATATATATATATATATATATATATATATATATAGTATATATGTATATAATATATATATATATATATAATATATATATATATATATATATATATATATATATATATATATATAAAGAGGAGATTTATCGCGGGGAAATAGTATATAAAACAAAAGCAAAATTATCGGTCTAGCCCGCATATGTCGAAGCAGCCGTTGACACGTGTTTCGGACTCATTGGTCCTCATCAGAACGGCGTAGCCAAGTATGCGATGGAACACCTGGAAATGAAACAGCAACAACAAGCAGAATCCTTTGCTTCGGAAGACAATCACACACTTGTGGTACACTGTTCGAACTCTCCGTCCTGGGAGATTTGGTCAAACTATGACCACGGTGGCGAGTAATGCCATCCGCGAGATCCTGGACCGTGGAAATAAACTACAAAGAGGAGATTTATCGCGGGGAAATAGTATATAAAACAAAAGCAAAATTATCGGTCTAGCCCGCATATGTCGAAGCAGCCGTTGACACGTGTTTCGGACTCATTGGTCCTCATCAGAACGGCGTAGCCAAGTATGCGATGGAAAACCTGGAAACGAAACAGCAACAACAAGCAACAACAACAAATCTCCTCTTTGTAGTTTATTTCCACGGTCCAGGATCTCGCGGATGGCATTAATCGCCTCCGTGGTCAGAGTTTGACCAAATCTCCCAAACCGGAGAGTTCGAACAATGTACCACAAATGTGTGATTGTCTTCCGCAGCAAAGGATTCTGCTTGTTGTTGCTGTTTCGTTTCCAGGTTTTCCATCGCACACTTGGCTACGCCGTTCTGATGAGGACCAATGAGTCCGAAACACGTGTCAACGGCTGCTTCGACATATGCGGGCTTAGACCGATAATTTTGCTTTTGTGATTTATATATATATATATATATATATATATATATATTATATATATATATTATATATATATTATTTATTTGAATTTTTGTTGCCTGTGAACTATTTTTAAATTTTTAATAATATAATTATTAGCAATAACAGGCTTGGTGAATCTCAAAAAAACGATTTTATTAAAAAGTTGACGTTTGCCACGACATTCGTGGCTTTTTCAAAACTTTTGAAATATTGAAATTTCCTTGACATTTATTGATTTGTAGTAGTCTTTTTTAAGTATTCAAATTTTTTCAATTCAATAAATGTCAAAGAAATTTCAATATTTCAAAAGTTTTGAAAAATTCACGAATGTCGTGGCGAAACGTCAACTGTTTAATAAAATCGAGTTTTTTGAGATTCACCAAGCCTGTTATTGCTAATAATTATCAAAATGTTATTTATATATATATATATATATATATATATGTATATATATATATATATATATATATATATATATATATATATATATATATATATATATATATATATATATTCAGAATTAAACTGCATTCCGCAGATCAAAATTAGCTCTCTCGCTATAAAGAAAGATGTGTCGGCTCGTTGGGAATTAAAAAGGCAAAGTGCCAAAGATAGTTCAAATATTTATGCGACAAACATCTCAGAACGTCCGAAAATTAGAGCAAGAGACCGACTTCTTATACTCCTTCGCTGAAAATTTCCTGGCACAACAATTAACCGAAAATGATTCAGCGGCTTAATACATGAGAGTATATGAAACACAAGAACTGGCTAAAAATACTTCAGCAAAGTAGGTCGTATATATCCGAACGAAAACAAGCTAACAATGATCAAAACTCAGTTAATCTGCAGTCCAAACAGTCATTACTGGAGAAAGTAGAATAATGCAGGGGTAATTTTATGGTTAGATAAATCGAGATGTCCAAAATGTTTATAGGTTGTTTGAATGCAAGTCAGGTATTAATAATAAAAAGAAAGTTGATGAATATTCTAGTAGCAATTCATCAAAATTTGAGGAAAGATGTGTTTACAATAAATAATAGTAGCTAACTAAAAAGTGAAAAATAATTTTCAATGAATTTAAATTAAAAATATTGTAATTAAAAAAAATTTCATTTCAGAAAAGCTTGGGGTGCTTGGAGTCAATTGTTATAATATTTTAATGACAGATAATGGTTAAATGAGAGTCATTATGGAAATATCTCAAAAAGAACCCACGCTTTTCTACAATACAATAAATCTTTTTGTTGATTACACTATGCTTAGTTTAAATTTATCGTAAATTATTTTATTTTTCACTTGTATATTATTTGTTGATTTTACCTTATAGATACGCTTGCTATAAATACACTCATTATGCCCTAGGGCGTAATGAGTGTGCATAATGAATCATAACGCCCGCTCATTGTACGAGGACAACTGAAGCAACTTCCATTGATTAAATACTTCATAATCCTTGTCGTATACGACTCTGGATTTCTCCGGCAATGAATTATTCGCAGCTTTGACTGCATTTTCTATGATATTCTTGGGTAAATTCATTTTCATTTCCATTATTTTCATGAGACTACACAAAGAAAGCAACAATGACATTCACTAAATATGATGACAATAATATTCACAAACGTCAAAATATCAACAAATGACATGCCTACTATGAGAAGGAAAATGGAAAGTATAGGAGCAATGAACCGATTTTAAAATCGATTTTTCATTATAATAAAATAATTTTTTCGTGAAAAATAAAATCTTGTAGGCACCACTTGCGTTATGTAGATCCTAACGCCCGGAGGGTAACATTCGGCCCGAGGGCCTATGGCCCGAGGGATAAATGTTGCCCGACTATTCTACTTTTTAGTTCGCTTTTCTATTGAAGCGTGTTTTGTAGTTTCTTTAAACTATAAATCATCTCATACTTTTCAGTTCGGCCATCTACAAAACCGTGTATTCCAAAATATTATATATTTTCTTTTTCTTAGTTCTGCTACTTACAAAAACGTGTTTTTCCTCGCTCGTCAATTGAAACGTTTAATTTATAGTGTGATATTATAATTTCCAAGTTCTGAAACTACATTTTTTTTGTTAATATTGTTGCCTATTTCCAGGTCAATTTAAATATCCTGAACGTTTTATTCTTTTGTTACAGGTGAAGAGGTCCAAAAGAAGAAAGGATTTTTCAAGAACCTCTGGAAGAAATCCAGGCATTACTCTCTAGAGCAGCAATAATAGACCACCCCGAGAATAGATTAATTTTTGTGTACATTTTATATAACAATTCTAACCTTATAGTATTACAATTTGTATTGTTAACACGGCACTTCACAGAACCTAATAATTGTATGTAGATATTTTAACTACCATTTGTTATTTTGTAAACACGCATCCAAATTCTATTCAACTTTGTTTTGGTTCTATTTTGTTAAATTGTATATTTTTATTTATGAATTCTCAATTTTCTATCTGTGTGTTTATAATTCGAATAAATTTAATTGGAAAAATTTTCTTTATTCTTCACTGGAGTCAGTTTTGGAGGAGTGAAATTAAATATAAATTTCACTTTATTTTGTCATAATTAGATTGAATTACATAGTTAAAATGAAACAACTATCTCCCAAATTGAAAGTAGGTGTTTTATATTATAACAAAACATTTTTCTTAACTTTGCTTCGTCTTATGTTGAGATTTAAATTATCATGAAAATTATACAAGGTTTCGTCTCTGCTCTGGGTGGTTTTCAGTAGCAAAATTCCATCACCAAAAACGTGTTAACTCCTATACAGCGGCGTAACTAAACAATTTGGGGATCGAGGCGGATTTATTTTATCCCTTCTAGGCATCACTTGATTGTACTTAAAATTTTTCATTTTGTGCTTGGCCCTTTATTAAAATGCGCATTTAAAAATCTCATTTTATTCATTGAAAATTTTAAAGAGGAAAATATAAGTTTTAATATTAAAGTGGGGCATCAATGGGGATGCCACCGGGCCTTTGTAATTTTTCCTTCTTAGATTACTACAAAAAATAATGAAAAATATGAGCAAATCTTTAATGTTATAAAGTACATATAGATTCTATTTTTTGGATAGGTACTTAATTAGAAAGTATATTTCAAGCATAGTTACTTCTGATAATTGCGTCACTAAGTCACTGGTCTCGAACACCGATACTTTACCAGTTTACATTCATAATTCTTTGATCTTTTCTTTTTGAAAATTCCGAACTGAACTATAATGACAAATTCTATTAAAACATTCTATTTTAACTTAAAATTAATTCTTTTCTTCACGTGAATTTTCAACTTCGATATATATATATCAAGTATTTGCTAGTATTACGCTGCCGACAGACCTTCGATTCAGAAATTTACTGATTTGAGGTAATCTGGTTGAGAAACAAGTCCACCGGAAAACTTTGCAACGCCTGCACAAGTCTAAGGAGTTTAATGAGTCTTGATTATTCATCTACTCGAGGATCAGAAGTATCATCTGGGAAGTTTCCAAGGTAAGTGAAGAATTCAATATGCAACTTCGAAAGAAGAATCAACAGAAGTCAAATGGGAATATTGCATTTGACATTCAAGTGGGCATTAATGAATTAATAAGATGTCACCTCACGGTTCTTATAGGCCAAGCTGCAGAGATTTAGAGTGAGCATTTTGTGCAAAAAGTGTTAGAAGAAAACCAGCTCCATTGTTTGTAAAATAGTTCCACATGATATAGTGATATGTTTTTCACTCGACTTTATTATTTATATCTTAGTTATTAACAATTTTATGCAAAAAATGAAAACACGAAAAAAATGAGAGGTCGGACGACTCGATCAGACCCTTAGTCTAAGGGAAAATTGGAAAAAACCGGCCAAAATGCAGTTTTTTCAAAAATTCATAACTCGGTTATTTTTCGAATTGTAGCGTAGATCCTCCGGTTAGTATTATTTATCAATATAAACTTTATTTGTGCGAAGAGCAGGAACTGTCCGATGCATAGTTTTTGATCTGTGGCCATTTGAATATTTTACTATGCAATTTTCCAGCAGACCTGAATGCGACAGGTATAGTCCGATTTCAATTTACAAAAAAGATTTTGAAAGTAGAATTCTCATAGTCCAAAACGTTCATCTTGGTTTTACACGAAAACGCTGAGAAATATGTTAAAAATAAAGCTGAACATGACGAAAAAGGGCCGTGAGAATAGTTGAAGAGTGGGGGTAGAGTAGCAGGCAAGGATAAGCAGGACATTAGAAAGCGTCGGCATTTTGAACATGACGGTTATTTCTCGGCCGTTTTTCGTCATGTTCAGTTTTATTTTTAACATATTTCTCAGCGTTTTCATGTAAAACCAAGATGAACATTTTGAACTATGATAATTCTGCTTTCAAAATATTTTTTGTAAATTGAAATCGGACTATACCTGTCGCATTCAGGTCTGCTGGAAGATTGCATAGTATAATATTCAAATGGCCACAGATCAAAAAATATGCATCAGACAGTTCCTGCTCTTCGCACAAATAAAGTTTATATTGATAAATAATACTAACCGGAGGATCTACGCTTCAACTCAAAAAATAACCGAGTTATGAATTTTTGAAAAAACTGCATTTTGGCGGGTTTTTTCCAATTTTCCCTTAGACTAAGGGTCTGATCGAGTCGTCCGACCTCTCATTTTTTTCGTCTTTTTATTTTCTACAATAAGTCTATTGACACCATCACGATTACTCTGATAGTTTCAATTTTATAAGCGAAAAACTAAAAAAGCGATTTTTTGCAGAAAATTGTTAATAACAAAGATATAAATAATAAAGTCGAGTGAAAAACATATCACTGTATCATGTGGAACTATTTTAAAAACAATGGCGGATCTGGTTTTTTCTAACACTTTTTACATGAAAAAATCTCTGTAGCTGATGTTGAAGTGTTTGTGAAAAGTGAACACTAATTTGAAATTTATCGGTTCATTAAATTTATGGATCAAAATCAATATGCAGTTTTTCAAGTCAAAATTAATTATGCAATAACTTTAATCTATCATCAATTGTGCTTACCAAAACAATAGTTCAGTTTATTAAATAATTTAAAGGTTATAAGTGGAAGTTCTGATCTAAATCTAAGAGTTACCTATAAATAGATTGAATTACTACTGAATAGATTCTTCTAAACTTTAAAGTAGGTTTTCAGTTCAAAGTAATTTCAGGGAAATTTCAACTAATCAGTACAATAGTTAAGATTCAAATATTTTTGGAACGAAGTTCCTTACAGCAGGCTTGGAGGAAATAGGGATTTCCCTTCGGGACCAAACTGAAAAATATGCGAGACTAAAAGTGTGACGGAAGTAGACTGACGAAAGTCACTCTTTTGGTTAACACAAGCGAATATTGCATACCTTTCTCTTTCTTTCCGTTCTCTCATTCTTTCTCTTTCTGATCCCACTCCGCCACGTCAATCTCCAATGCATTATATGTACTCATGAATTCATGTACAAGCAACTCAGATGTGAAACATCGAAATAATTTTGTATAAGTTATATGCATAAAAAAACAGATTACGATAGGAATTAGATATGGCATAATGAAAAGATAAAGCTTTACAAATTTGTTCCATAAAATAATGACTACGTATTGTAGGTTTATATTCAATTATATAGCGTGGCGATACGTTATCCTCTCGTTATATACACTCCTGCGTCTAAATTTTATATTGCGTTGACGACCGTGTGGTCTAAGTACTGAACCCTGGTGTGCCGTATTTCTGGGTTCGAATTCCAAAGGTTAGTCCTGGCTTTTTAATTTTTTTATTTACAATCTCGTAAGAGCTCTGAGCCCCACATTTCAATATTAATTATTTCAATTTAGATTAGTATAAGTTATCACTTCTTTCGTGCGCCCAGACACGCACATGTGTCGTTTTCGCAAATTGTGGTCCTTCTATATCATTGATTCCCAAAGTGGTCCAGGTGGACCCCCAGGGGTCCACGGGAGACTCGACGGAGATCTACTTTGGCGTGACAAAAATATGGGGGTTCACAACTCATAAGCGGGGGTCCACGAAAATTTAAAGTGGTGGCTTGACTTCACCTATCAATGTAGGCAGATAATATTTTAAGTAGTTCAGCGACTTTTACTTGTAAAATCTTGGATATTCCATATTCAGTACATCGTGTCGACATTATTTTGCAAAGCATCGCTCTCCGTCGTCCACAACTATTGTTCAGGCTTGCAAAGGGACGAAATACGACTTGTGGAGTGTGCGCTTGCAATCTTGCATGAACTTGTTTGATTCTTTACCAATATACCTTGGCATACGAATGTCAAGGATAAACGTTACTCATTCGTTTCCTGAATTTCGAAAAGAAAAATAAAGCGAATCGATGATAGCGTTTGCCAGTGTCGGAAAAAGTGAGTACTTTGTCACAGGTAGAATGCCTTGATGAGAATATTCAGACATACGTTCAACATTTAATTACCATGCATGATGACTTCAAAATCAGTTTTGAAGATATTCTGACGATGCAAATACCACCATGGATCATGAATGCATTTGAAGAAACGGAAGTGGAGAATGTGATATTACAAGGCTACTCGAGCTTAGCACTAATAGCGCTGAAGGTGAAATTTAAAAAATGGTATCAAATATTCTGCTTGCAGGCAGAAATACGCGAAAAATATACTGGACTGTGGGGAATTGCGAAAAAGCTTTTGATAGTGTTTTCCTCGTCATATCTCATCGAAAAAAGTTTTTGTGTCGTTACCAAGCTTTTAGCAAGAAAAAGGGGCAGATTTTCGGTTATTTCTAACAAAAACTGAAGCCAAATATTGATAATTTGCTGTCAATCCATCAATTACATCCTTCTCATTAAAATTATGGCTATTTTGTGATTGCCATTGTGGATGTAACTTTACGTTATTAATGTTTAGTTTTCAGCAATCAATATATTATTTCTGTTTTTATGTTTACCACTCCGAAGGGTGGGGGTGGGGTATTTTAATTTTCTAAATTTTTATGGTTTCTTGTACTTTGAGTAGATGTCGAAAATGTGAAGTTGGATTAAATCACTTTTTTGATTGGCCAACTTTGCTGTTTTTACATCCGCTCACAGCACAACCAATTAACTTATCAACCAATAAATTCCCAACTTTCTCTCGAAAACTGTAAATTGGTGGTTGGAACTCAGCCCCAACGCAAATTTCCATAGTTAGATCTAATCTCCACATTTTTATCGAGTTTTGGGAATATGGTAGAAATGTAGCTGCAGGGGGTCCACCGGAACCAGCAAAATTTTCGAGGTGGTCTATGAGAAAAAAAAGTTTGGGAACCTCTGTTCTATATTATCCGAAAGAACTTCGTCCCTACCTGGTGTCCCATGAAACCGTTTTCTCGTTTTTACTTATTTAACTTTTAAAAATCAACGATCGGAAATCATAAAGTAATCTCTGGGTCAATAACTTGTTCATTAGATGATGTTCAAGAAGTTCGAATATAGTCCTCAAAAATCAATTAATCTTTTATCTCTACTATATTCTTCCATTGTCAATATTTACTCAGGAAAGACTGTAAGATATATATTTCTAAAGACAGTCAGTCACAGCAGTAATTGGAAACTGGCGCCATTCTAACAATATAACTCACCAAAGTCGATTATGGTCCAACAGATAAATAATATGCGTGAATGTTAGATATAATAATCTTCTATAAACAATAAAATGGGTAACTTTTGGGTATTTATGGATGTTCCAAAACCTGTTCTTCGTTCTGTACCTTGACCTGTTCCACTGAAAATATTATTCTCTCAGAAAATGATAGAGTAGGTAGGTATTGCACTTAATTGTAAGTTAACAGTGAACCTGGACCGAATTTTAGATTTTTTTTTTGATATAATCTGATGCGTTTTCATCACTTTGCTTACTTTGTCCTTATATGTAGCTATATATTCTTTTTTTTCTTCCCCAGTACATTTTGACATCTCCAGCAACTCTCATCACACCAAATAAACGGAAATTTGATATGGGATGTTTTTGGGTGCACAACAAAATTATAAAAATGTGGGTAAATTCAAGCTGTGGTCAAAGGGAGATACTTGAACGGAAATTTCCCCAATTCGTTGGCAAAAAATGTAGAAATTATCTACAACACATACCATATTCAGCCTTCTAAAGCTTCTTAGATGGTGCATGAACCCAAATCTCCTCCAAATTCAGTTAGCGGCTCGAAAATTTGTATCTGAATTAAGTTGATGCTAAAGTTTTGCCGGTATTTACTTTTTTCTTCAAACGCTGCCATTTGCATGTAGAGATTTATTGTTTTTTTTTTGGCGTCTGAAAGTTTGGCCAACTCCATCCAGATTGAGTAAAAAAATTAACATTTTTTAAGCGGACTTAATGTAAAATTTTAATAGTAATTCGAGCACTATTGAAATTTTCAACGCTCTGCTTAAAGTTTCTCAGATATTCAATAATTTATTTTCCAATCTATGTTTCCACAAGCTGTAATTTGAGTAGAGTGACGGTCAAAAATGCATTCACAATATATTTCAAATTTCTCTGAAAATAGCCGACACCTCTTTACAAATCAAACAAACTGTTGAGTGCAGTTCAATTAGATTACTTCATCTTCTTACTCTCTAGGATGTTGAAAAGAACATAAGTACTTGATAAGTTCACGTTTTCAAAGGCAGTTGATCAATTTGAGACGATCAGGTTTTTATAAAGGTCGTTGACGTTGTCCGGCAGAATCAACTTCTGTAAATACTGCGGTAACAATGACCTTAATTCTTGGCTTCGATTCAAACGCCATCGTCCACAATGGTTTACTTGACGCTCTTGGATCGAACAAGGCGAGCAATAATTGTGCCTTCTTGATAATTGTGCAGACTGCATACCGATCTGTGGGACAGATCGCATATAACGCAGCTTCGTGGATTGCGAATTAGCCGGAGTTTTCCCAGACGAGAGTTTATACTACTTTCATGTGCAACAAATTTAAAATATTCTTAGTTTTGGATTGCATTAACTGGTTGATTTTTAGGTGAAAAAAATATTTAATTTATGTGGTTATGCCCCTTCAAGAATCGTTTATATTAACGCATATAGAAGTATATATTTTAAGTATAATTTAATATATAGGTATATATATATATATATATATATATATATATATATATATATATATATATATATATATATATATATTTATATATATACCTATATATAAAATATACTCAAAATATATATATATATATATATATATATATATATATATATATATATATAATTATATATATATAGATATATATATATATATATATAGTTACATTAATAGACTACATATAACTTAAAACTGAGGTTGGTTGGTTGACAAGATTATAACAAATAAACTTCATCACAGTAATAATAAAATGGCTATAATGTAATTATTAGCACATCGTGTATTGCTTATGGATTGAATGTGATTATTAAGGATTAAAATTGACAAATGTGAGAAGAATTCAAACCACAGGCTTGAGATTCAAGCAACGACCTCTTTGCTATAAGGGCACATGGAGTCCGTGGTCGAAGCCCCCGTGTGGTTGGGGGCCTGGAAACGTTGATATATTCGTTTAGTTTTAAAAAGAAACCTACTAGAACCTTTTCAAATTGAAATGTTTATAGGACAAAAGAAAATTTCAATAGATACCTAATAGTCAATTATGTGCATACAAGGCGGTATCTTCAAAAAAATAGACGTGCATTTTGAAGATCATAAATATATATATATATATAATATAAATATATATATATATATATATATATATATATATATATATATATATATATATATATATATATATATATATATGTATATATATATATATATATATATATATATATATATATTCTCTTCATGGGCATCCCCAGACAATAGGCCGGGAGAAGGATATTTCATAGAAAATAGAATTGTAGATAAAATAAATACAATTTATAAATTTTTAATTGTTTCACTGCAATAAAAAATAAATTCATTTAAAACATATCTGCTTGTTGCTTCTTGTGAAATTTTCGACTACTTAGTAAATTAGTTTCAATAGTTTACTTCTCTAGGGAGGGACAGTTGACCCCCTGTGCTCTTCTGACGGTGTTTTCCCTACTCTATACATATATATATATATATATATATATATATATATATATATATATATATATATATATATATATATATATATATATATATATATATATATATATATATATATATATATATATATATATATATATATATTATATATATATATATATATATATATATATATATATATATATATATATATATATATACATATGTATTTATCTACAGGTATTTCCTAAGTGGATTAACAAATTTTATGGATTATTTTTTGAGTAAAAATAATGTTACTTTGTCAAATAAACTTAGGTTTCAAGGTTTCTCTTCACGAAACACAAGGCGACCAAATCATTAGATTATTTTATGTTTATTACGAGTTCTGATCAATAGATGAAAAATAGTAAGAGCAGTATTTCAATAATTTTCAGTGACTGATATTGTTCAGTATTAAGTTGAATTTTTTTTAAATCACAAAACACTCTTGTGACATAAAGACAATGTGAAACTATTGAGAAAGAACTGAAATTGAAGCGGCAGGTTTCTATTGTGGTTAAATTCTGATGATTCTTGATATTTTCAATAAAATTGTTCCTGAAATGATACAAGTTGAGAAAGCGCACGTAGAAGATCCATATACATATACCCATGAGGTAGGTAATAAAGACTTCTCCCCCTTTTCGATATTTCCGACGTATACGCAAACCTGGGATCTTTTGCAGCAAAATAATTCAACGGATCGGGTAATATGAACTCGTCTGGCCTCAGACTACGTCATCGATCCAGCCAGCAGCCTGCCGTTGGTCTCGACTATATGCGGGGGAGGGTGATAGTGGGTGAATCACCCTCCAACTCCAACCGATTCGGTCGTTTTTGTACCGACGATATTTTCTACTTCTGCTCGTTTATGTTCTCTACGTATATTGCCACTTTATCACTTTCATGCTGTTTTAATTAATTTACTTTGATATACTCAACGTAGTTTTGATTTATTAGTTGTGAAAGAATAACATCTTCTGTAATGTTGATTCAATTAATCTTTATTAATGATAATTAATAAAATACGAGATTCAGTTAGCATGAAAGTGAAAATTAATATCATTAAAAAATTGGAAATTATTTGAATTACTAACTACAAACTCAAAATTATATGCTTTCAAAAGCTTCATACTTTTGATGAATACCTCATTGAAAAATCTGAATTTTAACTCATTGAAATATTTTGCATGGCAATAAATTGAGGTTATAAATTAATAGAAAAATATAATCAAGGACGTTTCTGCATCATTCTGGATTTTCCAATCACTTATTTCGATAGCACTTTTTCTCATCTGATGTCCTACAACTTATGATCACTATTTACCTGCCTCTAATATTTGATTTTTCTTTGTGATTCCCTCTTTGCGAGTTAGAATGCAGGAGTAGAATCAAACACATGTTTCCACGACGATGACGATATAATATATATATATATATATATATATATATATATATATTTATTTATATATATATATATATATATATATATATATATATATATATATATATATATAATTATATATGCGGTGGCCTGTAGCAAATTCGGCCAATAGGCCCTTGGTTTGCTTTAGGTTCTCAAGCTTACGGTATTAAACTCAGATTAGAGAATAAAACCGAAAATGTGTGTATGTGACAACCCGAAACGGCTAAGTAGGAACACGTATATCTGTGTGCGTGTAATGGTACCAGTTTTTGAAATAAACTTCCTATATTTTTCTTATTACTTTTTCACAAATCAAACTGGTTGGCTTTTTTTTTACTTGAGTAATAAAATAGTTCGTATATTATTTTAAATACAAATAACAATCAGATTCAAATTTATATTCATGTAAATAAATGACATCCATGATACTTGTGAACTATTTGAGCCAATTTGCCTACTTTCAGTTAGCTGATTGGGGTTGAGCCATGAGAACTGACAATAAACTTGGGCCACTCTTTTTCATTCGCCAGGGGGTCATAAGTGTTGGTGTTACAATAATATGGTGGAATGTAAACTGATGCAACTAAAATACAATGCTAGACTAACATCTAAAGGGCTTTTACAGGTTTTTACATTGTGCCAAATATAAATGTACATCAAATTCTAATAGTTTGATAGTCAATAGAATCCTATTTTATTTGTTCGGGTTTTACGACTAGCTCGATAGATGACAATATCAGGGAATTCCCCTGTTAGTTTTGCAGTGCTACAAATTTGCGTGTAGTGCAAGTAGTACAAACTTATAACTTGTGCGGCCAGCGCTAAATTTTCAGTAATGTGGTACAACTTAAAACTATTGTAGTAGATTTTGACACCAACGTTTCTCGTGGTAGATATTATACAACCTATACCGACGATTTAACTTGAGAAAATTGTGTTTTATATTTTTAGGTGTGAGTAAAGCATAGCTTAAGCGCTTCGCGTTTAAGGCATGCAAGAAATTTTACGCTTATCTAAACTTATTTTTTTTTACTGTCAGACAGACGTTGAAGTGCGGGCCCCCCCAATTCGTGGGGCCCGTAGCATTTGCTACTCTTGCTACGTGGCTAATCCGGCACGATATATATATATATATATATATATATAAATATATATATATATATATATATATATATATATATATATATATATATATAAATATATATATATATATATATATATATATATATATATATATATATAGTCAATTTTTTTCACAGCTGCTATAATGTGTATCCTAATAATTATTAACAGGGTAGTTCAGCCTTCAGTATATGAAGGAATACTCTTTAGAAAATGTCCGAGCTTTCGTTAACGTTCACTAACTTCTTCAGCGATTATATGTGAGATTGAAAACAACATAATATGGAGATATACTTCAGTTTGTTATATTGAATTTTTCCAGAGGCAACTAACTAAATAGTGAGACCCTTACGACAAAAATATCTGAAATTGTCTTAAGAGTATTCTTTCATATAACTGAAGGCTGAACTACCCCGTTCAAAATTGCTTCTGCAGGTACGTCAAGTTTGAAATCTCAACCTGCCTACACTTGTTATATTATATACCAAAACAACGATTTTTAAGTCGGTGTTTCATCAAATATTTTTCTCTAATATGGTTTAACAGGAAACATATGCAATGACACGAAAAATCAATATGCTGAATTTTGCCACAAATATGAATTTGGCCACAATTGTTGTGACCCTTCGCAAGAGATAACTATTTCACCTGAATCCAATTATCACACGAGTTTTTTCAATTAATAAACAATTTGAGTGGTTATCATGATTTAATAGATCATTATCGTCTCGTTTGAACTATCGATTTCAATTAATATCACAGGTCGCACGCATGTAACGAGTTGCTATTTCCTTTTAGACCAGGGTCGATAATTTTTGGAACCAAAAAAAATAGTAGGTTGAAACCCATCAGAAAAGGAGAATATAATAAAAATGAAAGGAAAAATAATTTACGGGCGATCTGAGGTCTGGAAGGGGAAGTGGGTCCTATGGAAAAAATTCAAATGGCAAAGTTGTAGGTAATGAAAAGATCTAAAACTTCTGTATTCACACTTTTTTCACATAACCTCAAATTTTATGTGAAAAATTCAAAAAAACAAGTTTTTAATTTTTTATTTTCATCTTTTACAGAAAATAAATTTTTTCAACGATATTTGGTGAAAACTTACCTTGTCATATCTCAAATACACTGTAATTTATTTGATTTGAAATAAATTAATTTTTTCATCTTATTTTGACTCAACATCGAAAAAGCACCCTAATTTTCAATCGAAAATTCTCCTATCAAAATATCAGCTTTGTTCAAAAAGTTGATGTGCTTTATGTTCGTTGAAATCTCTACTTTCCGATGGTGTATACATTACTATAGTAAATATTCTCAGAAAATGCAAAAAATCGAAAAAAACTCGAATTCGAAATTTTAATTTGGCAGAAAAATGAAAAAGTGGAAGAGATCATGAATGAAGATTGGCGCTATGTAGGGAAACATTACGCAGCAAGCAGCTATATTGTTTTTGATGGGTACCTCGAAATTAAAAAATCAGTTACTGTCACAACAGTACCAGCAGTTGATTCAACTAAAAGAGGAGAAAGTAGTCGTAGAAAACCCTCAGGCAATATTCCAGAGTTCGATTATCAAAATTATGTAAGCATCAGCATCTTCTTCTACTTGTTTACAGAAAAATCCTTGTGACCTGTAATCTTTCCATTAACGTTTTTGTTATTTTGGCACTATTTTTCTCGTTAGATAAAAATTTTTCTTGCAAAAATGGTATTTTTGTATGGTTTCGATAATCGAACTCTACTATATATATATATAAATATATAAATATATATATATATATATATATATATATATATATATATATATATATATATATATATATATATATATATATATATATATATATATATATATACATACACACATACATACATATATATATATATATATATATATATATATATATATATATATATATATATATATATATATATATATATATATATATATATATATATATATACACATATACAATCAAATATGGAATTCAGGGCACATATTCTTATGTCAAATAGTCAGCGTCTGCCTGTATGTTATTCATATGTTATTCACTCACATTCCACAATTTCGATATCCAAATAAGGTAGCTGCCTCTTTCACGAGTATACAGACAAGAAACTGCCAGCTTATTTCAAGGAAACAAGACAGGCAGGACGTTATCGCTTCCACATACCATTTCCGCTGAAAATCCCACCAAAAGAATACGTGAGCAGGTTAGGCAATCAAATCCGGTATTTTTATAATACAAATTTATTATGTTTTCACTTGATACACAATTATTCCCTTCTGCGAATTATCAGAAAAATTTTACAAAGCTACAAATTCGATTCAAAACAATAAGATAAAAATAATTATGTCTTACAATATAGGACAAAATCTGAGCATTCAAACGCGTTACAATATTTCAGCAGCATGTAACAAATCTTCTGTTTAACGCCAAGTATTATAAGTGACAGTTCCACAAGTTATCAAAGACTGTTACAGGGATTGATTGGTGTAACTATCACCGTATCCTTCTGAAATGGAATACTGACAATTTCCTTCTATTCTAAAAAAACAAAGTATCACAAATTCGAAACCGACGAAATCGGATTTTCTTTTTGGGAACTGTGAATTCACCGTTTGGCAATTTCGACACTTCGAAAATAATACCTTGTCAGCTACCAACATTAATAATTTTTCTTAAGCCTGGAACATGTTCTACTGTGTTTTATAACTGAACAAATTTCTCATAAATCGTACTTCACAATTTTCAGAAACATGAACCATCATAATATTAATTATTTCTCAATAGACACTTGAACAAAACTCACTCAGTTACCAGGGTGACTTGATTATCGTTTCGAGTATTTCAAAAAAATAATTGAATGAGATATGAATGTCAACTGTCAATTTATTCAACATAACCTCGAATTTAAGTACAATTTCTATGCTAGTAACCACAAAAAATTATTTTCTGAAGCGTTCGAACTCGCCTACAAAAACATCAAATAATTACAACCTGAAAATAGGTTTCTTCCGAGAGTTCGAAGAACATAAAAATTTAGAGAGACTGAACTAGTTCACACCAATCGTAGCATGGGAAATATGTTGGAATAGGACAAGGGAAGAGGAACAAGCAGGAAACACAAGTTCAAGTGTTAAGCTCGTAAAAGCTGTTAGAGTTAAACTTAGTACAATTCAAAAACCTTACCCGATAATCGCTGAAGACTGAAGACTTATAACTAGAATTTGTGCTTCATTTTTAACCACTGTAACGGTAAAGTTTTCACATTCATTCGTCAATTTTGTACACTATTACATTATCAAAAAGCACGTAAATCAGGGAAACAGTGACAGGTATTCAGAATTTCATTTTGTAAGCGACTGAAAACTAAATGGGTTCATGTTTGATGCAGCATGACGTCGAATCTCATTTTTGAGCAAACCTCAGTTTAATTTTAAATTTCATAGAATTTTTCTGACGTCGAAGGAATGTACATTAAAATGAAATTTTACACATAATCGTAAAAATGCTTAAATTTAAATAAAATACAAAAATTTCATAAGACAATAAACTTATCACTCTTAAATTCAAAGATGCAAATAAAAACAACTATATTATTCGAATTAAATCAAAGTTAGTACCACGAGAGATTCTACGTGTGTAAATTGTAAATTATTCATTTTGATGGTGCGAAAAAAATTGAAAAAGTATTCAGTCGCCATTCAAGTGAAATTAATACTGCATGTTGATACCTGCAACTGACTTAAAGGGATGTTTTCAATGAAAGATAACAGCGGGACTAGAGATTTTTTTATTAAAAATCCTAACTCGATAAGTTTTTCAGTATCAAATATTTTTGAGGTTGATTGCAATTGTTTAAGAAAAGCTAACATGAAATGCTTAAATTAAATTAAAGTTGGCACAGCGATGTATACTGAAAAAACACGCCATTCATTGTAATCTTATAATCTTAAAAAAAACAATGATAATAATGAGACCATACTTTTTACTTTTAAATAACACACAGGGTGTTCCTGGAACGTGATTCATTTACACATGGAACGCACAGGTTCCAGGAAAACCCCCCAAACGAGCCGATCGTTCCATAAGCACTGGTGCAGGAAGAGGCTTAGATTACGAGGAACACTGCTTATAAAATGATTTGCTACAATCGAAAATTAACATAATTAACTGCGTGTAGATTCGTATGAAACATTTCACAAAAAACCGTAGTTCCTAAACTCAAACTTCCCATTATATGATGATGCACTCTGTATACACATTGCTGTTCGCTGTTATTATTTGAAAAAAAATACAACTTTTATATATATTTATATATTATTACGTCACCGCGTGGCATGGTCGTCTTGCAGCGGCTCGGTATCTGAAACAAAAGAAGAACGTCTGGTCAACCAACGATTTTCAAAAAAAATAATTTGGTACGAATTATTTTCTTTCAAATAATCTACTGTAATGAATATATATATATATATATATATATATATATATATATATATATATATATATATATATATATACAGGGTGTCCCACCGGGAAAGAACGAGATCTGTATATGGAAAACTACACATAGGAAACTTTTGAAAATTTGACAATATACTAATGTTGATAGGGGCAACTCGACTAAAATATTTTCAAGATGGTGGCACTTTCGGTTATACCGGAAGTAGATACCAACTTGCTTATTTTAAATAGGATACCCTATATATTAATACATTTTTAGATTCTATGCAAGATTCTAGGCAGATTTTATGTATTATGTCCTATACCTAAGTCTAAGCGTTTTTGACATATTTAGGTTTTTATGTCAAAAATGACGATTGCAAGCCCTAATATAATTATCAATTGTTCCTATAAGGATTCCCGTATTACTCACTATGGGGTGGATTCCTTATTGAAAAAGACTTGCTTTAATAGATTTTGTATAGTATTTGGATAACTAATCATACAGGGTGTTCGAAAAAAAAGATCTAAAATGAGATTGCGAAAACTGACAAAAATCAATTTTTTCAAATGGAAACCCCCCATTTTTCTTATTTTGTAGTATTTAGCATTTAAAAAGAAGGCAACTTTGTATAAAGTTATCTATACCTAAAATTTGAAGTTTTCGAAATATTGCCAATTTAATATTTTTATATGGTGATTCTGCATTTAATCGTTAAATAATTAGATCTAGTATAGCCACGATCGTATTTGACATTTCAAATCATCGTAATGGCACCCCGGTTAAATTATACAAACGAAAATTATTTAAACTTTTAAGGCTTATCTAAATCATTTTCATTTAAATGCTGCACTAATGAAAATATGGATAGCATAGGGATGATATTTGTGTTTCCGTAAAATTCTTAGAACTGACGATTTAGATAAGCCTGATTCTAATGCTATCTGCCTTGAAGAATTTGTTGGATATGCTTCAAAATATCCCAAAATTGCTATTTCAATATTTTCATTGTTAACAACTGGCTTCTTTTTGTACACTTATGTCTTTACGGATCCAAAATTCTTGAAGTTTTCTATAATTCGTTTAACGGTATTTGGTGATGGTTTTTGTTTATGAGTCTATCGGGTCGCACATGTATCACATGTTCTTGAAATAATTTATCACATTGTCCATAAATAATAAATAAGTTTAAATAATCTTCGTTTGTATAATTTAACCGGGGTGCCATTACGATGATTTGAAATGTCAAATAGCTATCCTAGATCTAATTGTTTAACGATTAAATGCAAAATCGCCATATAAAAATATTAAATTGGCAATATTTCGAAAACTTCAAATTTTAGGTATAGATAACTTCATACAAAGTTACCTTCTTTTTAAATGCTAAATACTACAAAATAAGAAAAATGGAGGGTTTCCATTTGAAAAAATTGATTTTTGTCAGTTTTCTCAAACTCATTTTAGATCTTTTTTTTCGAACACTCTGGATGATTAGATATCCAAATACTATACAAAATCTATTAAAGCAAGTCTTTTTCAATAAGGAAGCCACCCCAAAGTAAGTAATACGGGAATTCTTATAGGAACAATTGATAATTATATTAGGGCTTGCAATCGTCATTTTTGACATAAAAACCTAAATATGTCAAAAACGCTTAGACTTAGGTATAGGACATAATGCATAAAATCGGCCTAGAATCTTGCGTAGAATCTAAAAATGTATTAATATATAGGTTATCCAATTTGAAATAAGCAAGTTGGTATCTACTTCCGGTATAACCGGAAGGGCCACCATCTTGAAAATATTTTAGTCGAGTTGCCCCTATCAACATTAGTATACTGTCAAATTTTCAAAATTTTCCTATGTGTAGTTTTCCATATACAGATCGCGTTCTTTCCCGGTGGGACACCCTGTATATATATATATATATATATATATATATATATATATATATATATATATATATATATATATAGGGTGTTTCAAAAGTAAGGTAAAATATTTAAGGAGATGCATCTACATGAAAAAATAATGACAGTTTGCCATATAAACTTTCGGAAATACAGGGTGTTAAAGTTTCAAGGAAAAAATTGATTTTTTCCGTCGTATTGAAGGTTGTACTGTAGCAAGGGGCGGACACTTTCAACATTTGATTTAACATATAAAGTACTAGATTTGTTTTAATTATTTCACTTTGTTATTAATTATTGTTAGTACATTAATAAACAATCAATTATAGCCAAATGACCATACAGAGAAATGTTCGCTAATTGTACGAGGAGAAATGAAGCAACTTCCATTCATTGCTGGATTTCTCCAGCAATGAATTATTCGCAGCTTTGGCTGCATTTTTTATGATATTCTTGGGTAAATTCGTTTTCATTTCCATTATTTCTATAAGACTACACAAAGAAAGCAGCAATGACATTCACTAAATATGATGACGAAAATATTCACAAACGTCAAAATATCAACAAATGACATGCCTACTATGAGTAGGAAAATGGATAGGAGCAATGAACCGATTTTAAAATCGCTTTTTCATTATAATAAAATAATTTTTTCGTGAGAAATAAAATTTTGTATGCACCACGTGCGTTACTAAATCCAAACGCCCATCGGGCTACATTCATCCCAGTCATGTGTAACACAGTGTTGTATAACACTTTTGTGTTGACTCTTTCACATGTGTCAGATGTGTTGAAACAGTAGAATGATATGCAATGACACACGACACTTCATGAAACCGAGGTGCGTGAAACGTATGGTCTGTTACAGAAATTCTGCGACTGCACATTTAGCACTAGAGATGTGCTGTATCATGGACTATAGGCAACCCACATTACATAAAACTATTATTTTTTATAGTAAACATGTGCGTAATATAAGCCGCGCTAGTCGAGCCTCATGATTGTTGGCACTACGGATTATTACCCCGAGGCGAAGCTAAAGGGGTTATAGTCTCACGACAAAAAGTTGGTAACTGGCCCGATTTTAAAAATTCCAACGGATATCGATGAAACACATATGATTTCATTAGCGAATTTGAATTACCACTTTTTCCCTCCCAACGAAGAATTAAAAAATATAGCGTTTTTACCCCGAGGTGAAGCTAAATTCTCACTACAAAAAGTTGGGATCTGGTCCGATTTTAAAAATTCCAACGGATATCGATAAAATACATATGATTTCATCAGAGAAGTTTTGTTTCCAATTTTTCCCAACGAAGAATAAAAAAATTTAGATAGGCATTACGACATGCGCATGCGCAAAGGTCGATATGTACGAAGTCCTACAAAACATGCGTCGAAGTGCTCTGTGTGCCACGGTAACCAAGCGACGTTGATAGCTTAAGCTTGATTCTGCGTCTGTGTCTGCTTCCCATCCATAGAGATATCTTATCAATTTGATTCATAATTTGCAGCAAAATGAGCCGGGATAGGATATTCAAATTCGACAGTCAAACAATGAAATTTTTTTCCTAAATTTTCACGGATTTTATTCGTAATATTGACGACATGCACATGCGCCGAGGGGTTTTATCATTCCTAGTGCTACGCAGTAGGGTGTCCTTCATTTTTTATTTAATATTACGAATAATTTATGCATCTCTATCTTGAAAATTTACACATTCTACAATTCTACATTAATTGATTTATTATAAGCATTAATTGATTTATTGTAAGAAATTCTCAATCTATTTAAAATTTATATTCAATTTGCTTTCGAGCAGTATCTCATATTTGACGGCTTTTCACCATAAAATCATAATCATCAAAGATCAAAGTTTTGTTACAGCGACGGTTACGTATAATTTCAGAAAAACCGGAGAAATTATTGTAACCCGGAAGGTCGGGAGGATAACCATTATTACCGGAGTCTCCCGGGCAATCCGGGAGGGTTGTTAACCCTATATGGATCCCAAATTATTTTATGCATACAAAAATGTAATTATACATAATTTCAATCCAAATGAAAGTGAAGACAAAATATCAGATGAAGATGAAATATTGGATGTATGAAATATTTTTAGTTCATGTTGCATGCTGTGCCATATTTGGCACAAACCAGTTTTTCTTTTTTTTGACAAAGAATATTGTGCTTCATTTTTTAAAATATTTTTCTGATGAAATATATGTCTTTTTCCCACTGTATCTTTTTTTTAATCAATTTTAAAAAAAATCATGATTTAGGGGTTAATGCATTGAACGATAACAAAAACAGTCATCTGTGCAGATAGGAGTCGAACCCACCAACTCCAGAACAGAAAACAGCAAAACGCAGACAATACCCGATCGGCCACGGTGCCTCGACTCGAGAAAAGTTACTTGCGAAACGCCGTTATCGGTATGATAAGACTAATCGGACAATGTTTGCTCTTTGGCTCTGGCAATCGAGACATTATTGATAAGGTCGTAAAAATAAATGTATGTTGTTTGTTTCTATGAACGATTATTTCGGCTAAATATAGTGAGGGTAGTGGCACTAATGACCATCGTATCGTCATTAGAGTAGCTCGAACTGATTGTAGACTTCAACATTTACAAGGACAACTATCAAACTCTTGCAATGATTCATTTTCGAAAAACTAGCCCTTAAAAATTACTTAGAATAATGAAAATACTCATTTATCCATTCATACATTACGTTAAATTTATAGGGGGACATAACCAGACAGTAATAGAGATAATTATTAAATTTTCGTGAAAAAAATATTACCAAAGTCTAAAAATCTATGAAATACTAGCCTGGGTTGTAATAGATCACGATGTTTTTGAAAAAATCAAAAAATCTTATTTTTTAGATCAAATTGTGATTTTTTTGTTTTTAATCAATTTATAATGATTTTTTATCCAAATATTGCAATAATGAATTTTAAAATCACTTATTCTCATTATTTTGTTTCTATTCGCCCAAAAATATCTGTTGTTTGGAATTATTGGAATGAAAATGTTTTGCCACGTGCCGCGGCTTTTCTGTCGGTACAAGAAATAAAAAATTACCAAATAGGGTCGTTTTTCTACCACCACTTCGGGAGATTTCAGCTATCTTTTGAAAACACTACGATTCAAACAAGAAAGGTAGTTTTCAAACAAGAAAGGTAGTTGAGAAATGATCCGTCTCGCGTCAACAGCACATTATAAGGACGAACGAATTTTCTTGTTCCGGCAGAAAAGCCGCGGCACGTTGCAGAAGATTTTCCAGCCAAAGTTATTTTGATGTCGCCGAGAAGATTTTCTAACTGTAAATCTAGACAACAAATATTTTTGGGCGAATAGAAACAAAATAATGAAAATAAGTAATTTTAAAATTCATTATTGCGATATTTGAGGAAAAAAATTCGTATAAATTGATTAAAATCAAAAAAATCACGATTTAATTGAAAAAATTTGATTTTTTTAAAAAAATCGTGAGTTACTGCAACCCTGTCCGAAACAATTGTAAAGTAAATTTTTATTATATCGTGAAATTTTGAGAAGTATTCAAAAATAAGTACCTATTCTTCGAATGAAAATTATTATTATATAGTTTAGTAATCATAATTTGGATTTTTTTATGGATTTCATTGAATAAAATATAAAAAATAATATAGAAGCCCATTGTGGGCATAACCGAAAAAGTACTGCGCAACTAGCTTAAAAGGAACTTTAAATATGAGGTCTAAAGTTGAGGACCTTTCCAATATTTTCAATACAAAAAAATCACAAATTTTTCTGCGTAACAATGTTCTCTGCTTGGGTAATACTGCAGCGGCATGGTATTGGCAACACCCAGTGACCATTACAGACAAATTTCTATTTAGGCCACACTTTGACCGTATCACTGCATTATTAGCGGTGTAACACGGCTTCGAAAGGGCCAAAGCACTAATTACAAGAACTTTAGTATACGGTACTTGAATAGACAATATAGTTTCACAAAGAACGTTGAAAAATGTAATATAAATAGCTATATTTCGCAAAATTTTGCTTATTTCTTTTCGAAATGAATGCACTGTATCGATTTCAAATTTGTATAGAATTAACAGATAAAGTTAACAGCTATATTTAGCTATATTCTGCAGATTTCTTTTAGAAAGAAATGTACTAAGTATATCTATTTCAAATTCTGCTGATTTATTTTCGAAATGAATGTACTGTATCGATTTCAAATTCTGCTGATTTCTTTACGAAATAAATATACAGTATCGATTTCAATTTCGAAGCAAATTAACAGATAAAGTCAACAGCTATTTTTAGCTATAATCTGCTGATTTCTTTTCGAAATAAACGTACTGTATCGATTTCAAATTCGTAGCGAATTAACAGATAAAGTCAACAGCTATATTTAGCTATATTCTGCTGATTTATTTTCGAAATAAATGTTTTGTATCGATTTCAAATTCTGCTAATTTCTTCACGAAATAAATGTACTGTATCGATTTCAAATTCTGCTGATTTCTTTTCGAAATAAATGTACTATATCGATTTCAAATTCTGCTAATTTCTTTACGAAATAAATGTACTGTATCAATTTCAAATTCGTAGCGAATTAACAGATAAAGTCAACAGCTATATTTAGCTATATTCTGCTAATTTCTTTTCGAAATAAATGTACTGTATCGATTTCAAATTCTGTCGATTTCGTTACGAAATTAATGTACTGTATCGATTTCAAATTCGTAGCGAATTAACAGATAAAGTCAACAGCTATTTTTAGCTATAATCTGCTGATTTCTTTTCGAAATAAATGTACTGTATCGATTTCAAATTCGTAGCGAATTAACAGATAAAGTCAACAGCTATATTTAGCTATATTCTGTTGATTTCTTTTCGAAATGAAGGTACAGTATCGATTTCAAATTCTGCTGATTTTGTAACGAAATTAATGTACAGTATCGATTTCAAATTCGTAGCGAATTAACAGATAAAGTCAACAGCTATATTTAGCTATATTCTGCTGATTTATTTTCGAAATAAATGTTTTGTATCGATTTCAAATTCTGCTGATTTCTTTACGAAATAAATGTACAGTATCGATTTCAAATTCTGCTAATTTCTTCACGAAATAAATGTACTGTATCGATTTCAAATTCTGCTGATTTCTTTTCGAAATAAATGTACTATATCGATTTCAAATTCTGCTAATTTCTTTACGAAATAAATGTACTGTATCAATTTCAAATTCGTAGCGAATTAACAGATAAAGTCAACAGCTATATTTAGCTATATTCTGCTAATTTCTTTTCGAAATAAATGTACTGTATCGATTTCAAATTCTGCTGATTCCTTTTCGAAATAAATGTACTGTATCGATTTCAAATTTTGCTAATTTCTTTACGAAATAAATGTACTGTATCAATTTCAAATTCGTAGCGAATTAACAGATAAAGTCAACAGCTATATTTAGCTATATTCTGCTAATTTCTTTTCGAAATAAATGTACTGTATCGATTTCAAATTCGTAGCGAATTAACAGATAAAGTCAACAGCTATATTTAGCTATATTCTGCTAATTTCATTTCGAATTAAATGTACTGTATCGATTTCAAATTCTGCTGATTTCATTACGAAATCAATGTACACTGTACAGTATCGATTTCAAATTCGTAGCGAATTAACAGATAAAGTTAACAAGTATATTTTACAAAATTTTGTCCATTTCTTTTCGACATAAATGTATAATACTGTACAACACATCCTTCACACAGAACTTCGAAAGTTGTGAAAAGAGATCGAACGCACATTACCACAAACAAAATAAGAACTAAAAGATACATTTCATGTAGTGTAAATTTCTACATGATTATATATTCTCCCCTATTTGCGTCACTAACCGTTCATTTTGTCGAATGAATACACATCGCAATTTTATTCGGCGATTAGTATTCACAACGAATTAATCAAATTATCTGCGAGCCGACTGCGAAATGGAATGTATTCCCCTAGTCTCGCCGCAATTTCCTTCCGACGATCGGCGTTGACGACGGCGTCCACTATCGCCATAAATAAATTTCGAAACGTTACCGTATCTGTTGTATGACTAATGCATTTGGTGACTTACCTCTAGTAACCGCAGGTAATTAAATAATCACCTAGCTTTTCTACCACCGACGCTGCTTGTTGGGGTTGTATTGGATCTTCATATAAGGAAACGACGACGGCTGTAACAAAAAAAGAAAATACCTTTAATAACTAGACACATCAAGTTTTCGTTCTGTCGAAAATATGAATACGTATTTAAGCTACGTTTGTGTTCTGAAAATCTGGATATAGTCTGTCCAGCGAGAGTTGGCGTTCACGTCACAGACATGCGCAAATAACGACGCAATGCTGTATACATAAATGAATAAAACTAGAAATTGTCAAAATTTATATTTGTTGTAAGTAATTGTCTTAAAGAGTGGTTATATGCTGATAGTGGCCGGATCATTCATTTCGACAAATATTATGTTTTTTTTTTTTGAAATACTGTTTATTCAAACAACATTAATTACAATACCAATGTAAAATTTCTCAAATCAATGCTTTTAGACACTGGCCTCGAGAATAAAAAAATCTACGATAAATACAGTGATATACAATATAGTCAATTAACATTTATATAAACATTTAATTTTCTAACAAAACTCTTATAATTATTTGAATCTTTTATAAATTTTGGTAAATTATTGAATGTTTTAATTGCATCTATAATTGGATTGTTTAAACCTATATTAGTCCTTGCATATGCTTGATGGATGTTATTATGGGATCTTGTTTGGTAATCATGCAAATCAAAGCAAAATTCAATATTTATTGTACATTTTTGATGGTTATTAATTATTTTATAAACAAGTTTGCACTGCTCTTTATCTAGAATTTCCTTTAACCGACTTAAATTCAGTTCTGAATATATTATTTTAGTGCTAGTGAGCCAATCATACTTGAACAATATTTTAAGTATTTTATTTTGTAATTTCTGTGCTTCATCAAAATTAACTTCACCACACATGCCCCACACAGGCAAGAGATACCTAAAATGAGCTTAAAAAAATGCAATATAGACCTGAAATTTACTTTTCATAGACAAATAATCTCTACTTTTATATAAAGCGGATAACATTGAAACTATTTTTTCAGACATTTTAGTAATGTGTGATGACCAGTTCAAATTTTCATCTACAATTAATCCTAAATATTTCATACACAATACTTTCTCTACAGGAACACCATTTATGCTAATATGTAGTTCATTAATTATTTTATTTTTCTGCTTAAATACAATATATTTGGTCTTATCAATATCAATTTTCAATTTATTTGAATGCAACGATTTAAGATAAGCATCAAGATCATCATTCACTTGTTTATTGAGGGTGATTTCATCTGATCCGGCGTATAGCAGAACAGTATCATCTGCAAAGGTGAAATAACATATCAAATCGTATGCATCCCTCAAGAAAAATTAACATTTTCTGTAATGAAAGTAAGTTGAATTGAAAGTGAAGCTCTTATTCTGTTTCAAAATTTGCAATGTTGTCGGACCCCCTCGACCTATTTTCACGTTTTACAGTCGCCGAAATAACCTCTATGTCACATTTTCATTGAAAATGGGGACAGCTAATTAGATTTATGATTATTCATTACGTCTGGCAACACTGTTCCCGATCGACGTCATATACAATTTATGACGTGAATGCCAAGTCTCGCTGGACAGACTATAGTTTAAACATATCATATTTCTTGTAATTTTCGTACGACATCCAGACTTTTAAGGCTCATTTAGACATGCCAGTATAATCGGCCGAGTACTCTACTAGCAAGCCACTAGCATGAAAATAATATGTGTGAAAAGTCACTGGAGCTAGTGTACTCGGACACAGCTCAACTTTCTCGTGCTAGTGAAGAGTGGGGGTTCGAAAGCACCAGTGTACTGTCAAATGTAAACAACTACTAGCACGTTTCGAGTGTTCTGCGAGTACTTTGGTAAAATAAGAAGGAGTTGACAACACAAGTAGGATGAAAAAATAACTATTAATTTTATTGAATATTGAAGTGTACATAAACGAGGATTAGTGGGATATAAAAAGTGACGAAAATAAAAATAAACATAAGCGAGAAGCTGCATATTTGAAATTAAGGGAATCGGCAAAAATTCACAACCGAATCTTAACTATACAACATATATATCTGACTTATGTTCAAGCAATATGTTCCCTAAATTCATCAATTAAAATCGTTGTTAAGTTGTCTATACTAGACTTTATAACCTGATTACTTATATTCGTTATTTGTGTTCAAATTAATACCCTTTATGGAATCTGAGATCGATCGAGGACTGCAAAAAAGCATTCCTGTGTACTAGCATGTGTAGATACGAGTTATGCGTGAGCATTTTACTCGGCCGAGTACAAGGGCATGTCTAAATGAGCCTCTACGATTGGGTCAGTTCATTGATATAAATAGGGAAAGAAATGGACAAACTCTGTCGTAGATGACATCCGCTTACTTGAAGTACGTATAAAAACGCAAAAAGTAATGAAGTAAAATTTCATTTTCGATATTGAAGACTTACACATCAAAAGCGACCCAACTTATTTTGATACATCGTTAGAAAGGGGGAAAAATACGTTCCAACCAAACCACAGCCAACTATGATTCCCATTTTAAAAAAATACATATATAGGCCATAACTCGAAATTGCACCTTTTTAAAAATTTTCTCGGCGCTACTGGATTCTACAGAAAAAAATGCATTGATGATGTAATAGTTATTTACGATACAAGTGAGTTAACAGCATCATTAAGATACGCGTGTGAAAGTTGCACAACGAGTGCGTAGCACGAGTTGTGCAACCACACAAGTGTCTTAATGAGGTTAACTCGCGTGTATTGTACAATATTTTATCTACTCCTAACCGGGATACTTATTTTTATACGATTCATTTTTATTATAATTAATTTTACCTTAATACCTTTGTTCAAATAAGTACCTGAAACACCATGCATGGCAATGTCAATTTGATATTAAATAATATAGATGTCACTTTAAAGTCAAGTTTCAAAAAGTGTAATCTAAAATGAGCGATTCGGAAAGTATTTCTTCTGATATTGAAGAAGAGGCATCGAGAGCCATTTCTGGATTGCTACCAGAAAAATCCAGGCAGAAGTATGAGTCTGTATACCATAAGTATGGTAGTCATCTAAAGAAAGAGTGCGGTATTGAAAATCCGTGAGTTAAGAAGCTCTTAACTCACTCAAAATGCGTGCGGTAAGAGCTTCTTAACTCACTGGAGTAGATAAAAGTAATTATCTCACAACTTCACGATATTCACACTCACAGTCGAAAAATCGACCTTTTGTTTATAACTCGAAAACAAACGACGATAGCAAATTTTGGTTTTCGCCAGTGAGTTTGTCTCGAAAAAAGAGATCAAGAATGCGCTGTCCTTTTTTAGCATATCCTATAGTCACTGAGGTACACCATACAAATATCGAAATTTGCCCACCCTGTACGATTCAGGGTTTGTTAATAATAATTCAACGAAGCACTGTGCAGTTGTATCAATGATGACAAGATTGTTGAACAGTTATCAATACAAACGTTGTGACTTTCCAGGGAAAAAAACGTTTCCAGGGAAAAAAACGACAAACTTTACTTAAATTATAATTATTATTGTATTCTGCTTGGGTAATATTGATGTAGCATTGTTTGAGGCAACTCAGTGACCATTACAGAAAAATTTCAATTTAGGCTTCACTCTGACTGTGTAACTGCAATAAGGCAACGAAACACAGCTTCGATAAGAGCCAAAAATAAAGAAAATTTTGATCGAAATTTACTTTTTAAAAACAAAACATCCAGGAATTTGATCAAACTTTTTCTTATTCCACACAGGAGAACTGAGCTTCGGAACATTAAAATTATACCATAATTCTCATAAATTAAAATAATATGAATTTATTTTTTCATTCAAAAATAGGTCTACCTGATTCGCGCCTACAATCTAACAAATTTACAATTGATTATGTTGACTAGACGAAAGACCCTGAATATTTGTTTTCCAAATCAAAATTCCCGAAAACGAAATCGGTGTTCTTATTATTTCGACAAGCGCATTCTATTATGAAGTCATAACACTAACACAAAAATTGGTCGGAAGCCAACCAGAATTAAATTTGTTTACGGGGTCACTCACAATATATTACGATTCTAATTTTGAACGAAAATTCAAGTGGCCGATTAACAGGTACAAGAATGATGTTCCAAAAATTGAATTAATATTAAAAAATAATTGAATTCCGTTTTCAATAACAACTGCAGTAATCAACGAAAAATAAATAAAGACAAATTGCATTTTCCATGAAGCTTTTCAGTATAAGCATCACTACAAACACCACAGTGAGAAATGGACATAGAATAGAAAATTTAAAAAAATATAAATTTTTTCAAAGCACTCCTCAAAATAATTTTAATAGTACGAACATATACATTAAGAATCTAGAAGCATGTTATACTATTAATTCACCTTTTCTGAAATGTGCTGGAAAAATTCAAACATTATATTCCATAAAACTGATAATTTATAATAACATAACTTATTTTACTTGACAGCCGGGTTTGTTAACATTTTCTTTAAATAACTCGTGGCGGTTGAAAATTGGCATAATTATATTGTTGTTTCCCATAACGATCCTATTTGAAGTTTAATTTATGACTACCAATCTAGGTTTTAAATTTAGCAATAAATGCAAAAACCGCATTTACGACTGAACAATATAATTACCGATTACGCCAAGATTAGAGATAAGAGATTGTAAAAACACTTACAGGGACGAGGTGACGAATTGAATTTTCCCAAGAAGTCTAGAAATTTATAATCTAAAACCCGCATGACATTTCCCAAGTCAATCATTAAATTTCCTCATTATATGAACAAATAATACGACTTAACATTTTCGTTTGCAATTTTAGAGAATAATTTTAATAGAGTCTTATGTATTGATACCAGATTTGATTTCGTTAAAATGAAGCTGGACATAAACCATATAATTTTAATTGAGTCTCATCTAATAGTTATCAAAAGATGAAATTTTTATTACATTCAAATGAAGCAGAACCTAACCCATATAATTTTAATAGTCTCCTCTACTAAAAACCGCTTTTATTACGTTCAAATGAATATAACCTACATAACTTTAACTGAAATTCTCATTTATTGATAACTGCTTTTATTACGTTCAAATTAATCAGAACATAACCTACATAGCCTTGACTGAAAATCTCATCTATTAATAACTGCTTTTATTACGTTCAAATTAATCAGAACATAACCTACATAGTCTTGACTGAAAATCTCATCTATTATTAACTGCTTTTATTACATTCAAATTAATCAGAACATAACCTACAAAGCCTTGACTGAAAATTTCATCTAATAATAACTGTTTTTATTACGTTCAAATTAATCAGAAAATAACCTACATAGCCTTGACTGAAAATCTCATCTATTAATAACTGTTTCAATTACGTTCAAATTAATCAGAACATAACCTACATAGTCTTGACTGAAAATCTCATCTATTATTAACTGCTTTCATTACGTTCAAATTAATCAGAACATACCGTACCTACATAGCTCTAACTGAAAATCTCATCTATTGATAACTGCTTTAATAACGTTCAAATGAATCAGAACATAACCTACATAACCTTAACTGAAAGTCTCATCTATAAATAACTGTTATTTATTACGTTCAAATAAACCTGAACATACCGTACATAGCTTTAACTAAAAGTTTTATTAATTGATAACTTATTTTCAAATGAAGCAGACATAAACCCTATAATTTTAATTTAGGGTTTCGTATCTTGATGACTGCCTTTATTACGTTCAAATGAATCAGAACATAACCTTAACTCAAAGTCCCATCTATTGATAACTGCTTTTATTAAGTTCAAATTAACCAGAACTATAACTTAAAGTTTCTTTTATTGATAACTGCTCTTATTATGTTCAAATAAATCAGAACATAACCTACATAGCTTTAATTGAAAGTTTCATATATTGGTTAACTTATTTTCAAATGAAGCAGGCATAACCCACATAATTTTAATTGAAGGTCACGTCGACATATATCAATAGACGAGTTATCGTCTATTGATAACTGCGATAACAACTATGATTAAATATCTTGATGTCAATTTCCCTTATTGTTTCAGTCTCTGGAAATCCGACAATCTAAGATTTAGAAGACAACAATTTTTTATTTTTCTCTTGGACACAACTACATAACAAATATTCGACGAAACAAAAAACTTACCTTGTTGTGTTTTCATGCAATGTACTCCAAATTTACCCAATTTCGCCCTAATTACTCTGTCTGTACCAGAAAGGTATATGTATCTATTGCCCGCTAAGGTGACGCCACCTGATGTGAGGATGTCTTGGTTTTCGAAGCCTTGTACTATTTTCGCCAATTCTTCTTTCGTTACCTGGAAAAAACACCATTCAATTAACAACTTATCATCGGTGTATATATAATAATACATGCAATCATCTCAGGCAGTAAAAAATATATACTTAACGACTTAATTGTTCTAATTTTGAGAGGAATTAATTCAAATTTTTTTTAACAGGTTTTCACTTTGAAATCCTGCTTATTAAAATGGGTGCGATTAGCAAAGTTGGACCTAGGACCAAGATAGTTTTTCGTTTCATGACTTTTTATGATGCTTTTTATGATGATATAGGGTTGAAACTTTGTAAATAAGTAGTTTCGTATGATATCTTGGATGGGATTAGTTTTGGTTCGAATTGGTTGGGGGGTTGACCCCTCGGGGGAGGAAATAAACCTTTACACGATAAAGGGAGTAATTTTGGAGCAATAAGATTGAAAGTTTGTGAGTAGGTAGTTTCGTATGATATATTGGATAGGATTGGTTTTGGTACGAGTTGCTTGGGGGGTTGACCCCCTAGGAGAGGAAATGAATCTTGTTTACACGAGAGAAGGCGCAATTTTTGGACCATAGGGTTGAAACTTTGTATTTAGGTAGTTTCGTATGATATCTTGAATAGTATTTATTTCGATATAAGTTGGACTGAAGATAAACATGTCCAAAACCCAAATAATGACCAATCTTGTACTTAGTGAGAACATCCTTATTGCTGGAGCAGCCATCAACCAGACCAATTCGTACAAATATCTGGGCCATGAGATTTGCATAGGCAGGGACAACCAAACGATTGAACTTGTCCGCCGCCTGAGACTGGCATGGGTAGCATTCGGCAAGCTGAATTACGTTTTTAAATCATCTCTTCCAATGTGCCTTAAGAGAAAGACTTTTGACCAGTGTGTATTACCAGTGTTGACTTACGGAGCGGAAGCATTAACAATGACGAGGAGAACAATACATAAAATCCGTGTTGCACAAAGGACAATGGAACGAGTAATGTTGGGCATTTCTCTCAGGGATAGAGTCACTAACCAAGAAATGCGCCGTCGAACAGGGGTAGTAGATGAAATAGAGAGAATAGCGACGCTGAAATGGAACTGGGCAGGACACGTAGCCAGAATAACGGATGACAGATGGACAAGACGAATACTGGAGTGGAGACCGAGACATGATGCATTTCGAAATAGGGGCCGACCACCAACAAGATGGACCGATGATCTTAAGCGCTGCCAGGGAAACTGGATACAGGTAGCGCAGGACAGGGAAACATGGAGAAGAGCGAGTAAGACCTATGTCCAGCAGTGGACACGAGAAAATGGTTGATTGATGATGATGATGAAATTGGTTGAGGGGTTGACCCCCCGGAGAAGGAAATAAATATTGTTCACACAATTTTTGTTTTTAGGATTTGGAACAAATATCATAATTGAATGAATAGATCTTTTGAACTGGATACGTTTTGAAAACCTGCCTTTCTGATGCAGCTAGCTGCGATAGAGTTTTTTATTATATACTCTATCGAAAGAAATTTTCCACTACTAAAAATCACACGGTAATTTACCTAGGGGGCAGACTGTATGAATTCCAACTTCAATATATTCGTTCAAGAATCTCAAGAGACACGAAGAGTTAAGTGACATCATCTTGAGGGTATACTTATTAAGTAATTATTATCTTAACAAACATGATAATTTTTTGGATCGCGTCGAAATGAATAAATTGCAGGCCGTTTGGTCCCAAACAGTAATACAATATTTTCCGGAATATTTTGAAACATTTCTAGGCTCTTGCACCGTTTTATTATAAAACGTCGTTTAACTAAACTTGGTTTAATTTTTAAACTACGTTTATTTTTCTGGTCGTTGCACCAAAGAATTATAACCGACCCATTGCTAAACTGCGTTTAAGTATTATTTTGGATGTAACAGCGATGTACATGAAGTGAAAAGAAGAAACGGAATTTATTTTTCTACTTTTCTAACCTAGTTTTAATAGTAAAGAAGTTGTTTTTTTAGTGATTTGTATTAAATATGCATAAAATGGAAGATAATAATAAAAGGAAAAGGGGACCATACGACCACACTGATATTTTTCAGATAGAGAGGGAAACTGTGGATGTATGAACTCCAACAAATTGAGCAATACTGTGCAAATGTCCTCCATTGGCATACAATTTTAATGCTAAAAGTAGCTGATCCATGGGGGACAAGCTGTCATTCCTACAAAGTTAGATATGTTTAATGGGTACTCTACCCATGATATCATATTAATACATTTTTTTTGTGTATATTTTTAATTATGGAGAGTAAATTTGCATTTATGAGTTAAAGGAGTGCATTGTTCATTAGTATACATAAACTATAAATACACCCTTCAGTTCTGCAGGCCATATTTTTTACCACCTAGAGAGAATAACTGGCAAAATACCTATAAGATGATTATTGTTGATTAATCAAAAGAATCTATAACAATAATACAATATAATCGGATACCAATACGTTTGCATAGCTTGACGATTGCCAAGCGAACATTTTTGAAATAAATATGTCTCTACTGTTACAGGCTACAATATTCCAGGAATTCTAGAACGTTCAAGTTGTCGTTATAGATATCAAACTCTTCATAAAACATTTTAAACAAAAATTCGAGTTTCCGCCGGCAAAAATTAAATTTTTAAGGAAAAATAAACCATTTCTTCTACAAATAACCTCAAAATGTACTTAAACTTCGAATTAAACGCCGAAAATTGGGCGTTTAATTTATGCGCAGTTTAGGGCGTCTTAAACGCCGTTTATATTTTGGTGCAAGCGAAAATGTCAAATTAAACTCGGTTTACCATTAAACTTAGTTTAATAATATACGGTGCAAGAGCCTATTCATGTGTTATTTCGCCACGTGCTACCTAACAAAACTATGACATGATTCATTGATCCAATATTTTCCCCAACTCTGGAGTGGTAGTAGGGGTTTTATCGAATGGTCTCAAAGATTACCAGATTTAACACCATTACACTTTCTCTTATTTTTCCATTATTTGGAAATTATATATTTTTTGGATTGATTGGGCCGATACTTGGTGTAAATTAATAAACATATTAAAACAATGGTTAAAAATAACAATTTACACATTTATTATAAGAAATAACGCATGACGCACGTTTCGGTGGAACTTCACCTTCTTCAGATGCTAATGGCAAAGCCAATGGAGTTTGCCATTAGCATCTGAAGAAGGTGAAGTTCCACCGAAACGTGCGTCATGCGTTATTTCTTATAATAAATGTGTAAATTGTTATTTTTAACCATTGTTTTAAAAAGTATATTATTTACAAACCGGAACCTACCTATTTAGAAGATCATCGCAACGAAATAGTCTTTCAAACTGTTCGGAAAAATTTTGAAAAAAGCTAAATTCAATACTTTCTCCTTTCCAACAGGTTTTTTAAATTTTTTCAGCATGATTGTAAAGAGGATCGAAATACATTTATGAAGAAGTGCCACCTGACCCCCCGTCAGGTGGCACTGACGGGGGTATTGATGGGGTGCCACAAAGTTTAGGTGGATTAATTTGCGGTAAAAATATGTCCCCGTCGGAAGCAAAATCGGGGTCTCGGAGTTTTCCAAGAAACCCCTACCATTAAAAATACTCCAGTTGAACTATGTTAAATGCGCCACCAAGTATGATAACGCATATCGATCAAGAAGTTTTCCAACAAAGTTAATATGAAAGTTGCCACTTCGTTTCTCAGTCGTAGGTTATTTGTCAATCGACAGGATGAATCAGAAGAGAGGCAGTTGATAAAACCAGTCATCGATTTTTCGATATAATTAATTCCACAGTAGAATAAGTATGAGTAATCAATCCAGTGGATGCGATAGTGAAGTAACACGTGCTATACTATATCGTATAGGTACGTAATGAATCATTCATTATGAATCAACTTATTTTCTGAGTATCCATTATTTTCAAATAAGCGCGTACAAATCGTAAAAACTCTACGTGTCGGGTTCCTGTGTACGCGAAGTTAACGAGAACATGTTGGAAAATCGGGTTGGAACGATATACAGGATTTTACGCTTTTATGGTAGAAAAAAGTAATTCTGTAAATAAATTTATTCTTTAAACTGTAGGTTTCCAAATAGGTGCGAAAGTTTGTAAGGGTGATTCCTTGTCTTAAATTCAAGGGGGTTTTTCATGTAAACAAAAGCTCTAAGGACTATCCTCGCAAAATACAAAGAGAATTGAACTTTCAACTACCAGATAAAACTCAAAGCGACTTGACCAACTAGACCAACTAGATTTTTTCAATTCCATTTGCAGAAGATCCGTTCATGCGCGAAATTTTATTTTATTTTATTTTTTATTAGGAAACTATTGCTTTTATGGAAACAACTCGATAGTTAAAAAACTTCAGCACTAAATCAACAGATATTTTTCAATCTAGAAATTTTATTTTCTTGAAAAGATCTGATATGGGGTTGCATGTTGCACCCCCAATTAAACATTTCTTATGGAGCCTTTTTATTGGTAGAACAAGCCCACAAGATGTAATTTCTTTAACTCTTCACAATTTCAAGGGAAAAAAATATTTTTTATTCTGATATTTGTAAACATGTAACTTTTCAAGGACAGGCCAAAGAACTTTTGTTTATATGAAAGACCTTCTTTATTTTCTACGAAGAATCACCTAAAAATATTCCCACTTATTTGGAAACAACCTGAATATATATATATATATATATATATATATATATATATATATATATATATATATATATATATATATATATATATGTGTGTGTGTGTGTGTGTGTGTTGAACTGACAAATTAATACTAAAATTCTGAAATATTATTTGAGAAATTATATAGCCTCAATGGCCAATTTAGAGAATTACAATTAACAAATAATTTTTTACAAATGCCAATGTTCAGTTATCCTCCTCAGAAGCATTCAAATCTAATTGAATAGAATTTTACATGAAACACTCATTAAAAACTCAAATTTGACTGCTAGCATAAAACTTGGTGGAACATTTTTCAAAATTATAAAACTTAAGTAAAACACTAAAATTGCTATATATACTCGACATATACGTTTCGGGATATTTACTCATTATCCGTCAAAACAAAAAGAATGATTTTGAGTACGAAAGAGAATTCTAGGACTATCCAATTACTCAAAAAAAAAACTGAAGTAATAGTAAAATGAAAACATCTTCAAAATTGTAGAAGTATAATTTCGATTTAAAAATTGTATTCTGCTTGGGTAATACTGAAACGTCATTTATAGTGGACCAATCAGTGACCATTACAGAAACTTCACTGTAAGCCTCATTTTGACTATGCCACCGCATAAAAGCAGCGTGACATAGCTTCGATAAGGCCAAAATTCATACTTAATAATAATCCCAAGAGTTTCATGCGCTTTGTAGCATGGAGAGTCACTGTAGTAAACTGTTCTATGAATAAAATAAAAAAAATTAGGAGATAATATTTACAGAAATACATGAGTCCTTGAAAATAATAAAAATATTTAAGAAGTTTATATAGTAGGAACATTGTTGGGGCATTCTGCGGCGCCTTTGATCTCTTACACAAAAATCTCCAATCGCCATTTGGCTAGCATAGAGGGCAAGTTTTTCGGTAGAAATATGAGGGCCCGAATATATTTTCTGTAGAAGGGCCAGCGACCGAAGTTGTTGGTATATTTTGTCGGCGCTTTTGCCTTTGATCTTTTTCCCAAATATCTGCAATCGCCATTTGTCTAGCGTAGAGGGCAAGTTTGTCGGTAGAAATATGAGGGCCCGAATATATCTTCTGTAGAAGGGCCAGCGACCGAAGTTGTTGGTATATTTTGTCGGCGCTTTTGCCTTTGATCTTTTTCCCAAATATCTGCAATCGCCATTTGTCTAGCGTAGAGGGCAAGTTTGTCGATAGAAATATGAAGGCCCGAATATATCTTCTGTATATATGACAGCGACCGAAGTTGTAGTATATTCTGTCGGTGCCTTTGATCTTTTTCACAAAAGTCTGCAATCGCCATTTGCCTAGCATAGAGGGCTAGTTTTTCGGTAGAAATATGGGGACCCGAATATATCTTCTGTAGAAGGGCTACCGACCGAATATGTTGAGAAATTCTGTCGGCACCTTTGATCTTTTTCACAAAAATCTGCAATCACGATTGGTCTAGCATACAGAGCAACTATATCAGCAGAAATATGATAGTCTGAACTTCTTCAGAAGGGGCAGCGATAGAGGTTGCTGTGATATGCTGTCGGCGCCATTGATCTTTACTACAAAAATCTGCAATTATTCTAGTGTACATACAGAACAACTCTGTAAGTGAAAATATGACGGCCTGAACAAATATACCATGGAAATACTTTTTATTCAACATGCATTTATATCAAGGTCACAGTTCCTTTCGAATAGGAAAATTTCATCTAACGAAACTGTAAATACTTTTTGAATTTAGGATTAAGTATATTTATAAATGGATCAGCTATAGAGTTTGTAACCGAAATTAAATATCTAGGTGTAATTTTGGATCCACAATTAAATTTTTCAACACATATTAATTATTTATGTAAAAAAATTGGTAAAAAGGTGGGATTTTTTAGTAGAATATCATATTTTGTTTCAAAATGGTCCAAAATGTTGATTTTTAAAGCTATAATTTTGCCTCACTTTACGTATTGCAGCTCATTGTTAATTTCGTGTAACAAAGAAGAGGTGCACAGGTTACAAATACAGCAAAACAAAATAATGCGTTTATTATTGAATTGTAATAGATATGTGCCGATTAAAGATATGCTGAATTCATTAAATTGGTTAGATGTTGAGCAGAGCATCAGGAAGGCAAACCTTTCTTTGTTGTACAGAATTGAAAATAATTTAATGCCAGAGTACCTTAATGTTTATTTAAAGAGACGACTGATGCTCCATAATTATAATATTCGATCAAAGCAAAACTTCAATATTGAGTAGGTAAAAACATTAGCATTACAAAATACTTTGTTCTATGAGGGACTTTGCCTTTATAATGAGCTGCCTGATGTAGTGAAGAATTCACTATAGTGAAGAATTCACCAGTTATTTTGTAAAAGACTGTTTGTTTATTTACGCAATCAAAATTGATATTTTCTGTTATTTAGACATAAGTAGCTAAGTGCTAAATAAAAACTATTTTCATTTCATTTCAACTCAACTTAGACCCGACATCAAACTCTCACCGAATCAAATATCAAAGATATCGTCATCACCGAGATTATTATAATGAGGTAATTCCAATTCGACGACGAAGAGTGAAAACAAAACGAACGCCAAGTCGTAGAGGTTACGTGGGAAAACGCCATCGAGTGAATTATTACGGAAAGCGAAAGTATGAATACGATAAAAGCAGTAAACGCCGATTTCCCTCCCAATGGAGAACATGTTATAGACACATCAGTCACGCGTTCACAGTTCGCTCGCAAGAGAATAATCGCAATGTTTACGTGGAAATGGAAAGTGATCCGATTTGAACATGCGATCGAAGTGGATTTCCCAACAGAGGTACTTTCCTTCGGTCGTTCACGAATACGAGGTGGGCGGAGAACGATTTATTGCACATATATAACATAGGAATAATGAGGAAAAAACGAACAGCGTTCAATCAATTATAATTTTTAGTTCCGTTGTACTTTATTAATTATTTAGGAATATTTTAATTAGATTTATTTTTACTTGTATATTTGTTGATTTTACCTTATATACGGTTGCTATAAATACACTCATTATGCCCCAGGGCGTAATGAGCGGGCATAATGGATCATAACGCCCGCTAATTGTACGAGGAGAAATGAAGCAACTTCCACTGATTGAATACTTCATAATCCTTGTCATTAGTTGGTATAATTCTATATGGAAAAATCCACAAACTTACTGCAGGGAAAATAATTATTCTCAGTAAACTGTAAAGAACAACTCTCTTATGTTCAGACATTTTTTTTCAATTTTCAAGTTATGAATCCACGCCTTTATTCTGTCCATCATTTCCTTGTTTCCCAACTTTGTTTGGAATGCAACTTTGAATTGTCCAGCTTTCGGAAAGGTATGCAAGCTATATTCGGGTTTTTTTTGCCCAAGATGAACAATAGAATACACAACAATAGTGATTCATCTCTTTTGAACGTTTGTAAACGATCCAAAATACAATTAAAACTCAACAACTTCTCATATAAAATACACGTAAACAGATGTAAACAAAGCAATCTATCGCCCATGCTCTAGTAATATTCGACACCGGTAGGGGGCGTATCGCTTATTATGTTTTCCCAATATCCATAGAAAAAATATCCGCCTTTGTTTAAAAAAAAACACTTGACTTCATTCCTTCTACAGTTCTAGAATCTAGTCTAGACAGAGGAATCAAGAGTTTTCTCAAATAAGTATGTAATCTTATTTTATAGTAGAATTATGAAAATGTTTTCATATTCATTCCATTATAAAATAGAAATATTAGACACACTATGAAAACACACATCTCAACTTATCGACATA
Source organism: Cynegetis impunctata (assembly GCA_030704885.1). Lineage (NCBI taxonomy): Eukaryota > Metazoa > Arthropoda > Insecta > Coleoptera > Coccinellidae > Cynegetis > Cynegetis impunctata. The sequence goes on from JARQZK010004334.1 coordinate 1,182,566, forward strand.
AGTATAATATATTCGAAGAAGGCGTCGACATAATATTATGCTGATGATGCGCCGATAGTCCCAAGATCTAGTCCCGATAAGAGGGCGAGGTCCCAACGATATTTCTATGGAAACACATTCATCAAACCAAAATTTAATAACGATAACAATTTATACGGCCGTCGCCTACTGCTTGATCTGTCCTTACTTTACTCAGCGATGAACTCAAAAGAAAGGAGGGTCATGTCAAAAACCCTATGAATAAAAATCAACAGATGACGTGCAGCATAACAATAATTTAAAAAATGTGAACGCCAAACACGTAAAATTAATGCATAAAAATTCTGTCTATTTTGAACACAGAACTTTTACATCCAGTTAAAGAAGGAAATAAATTGAACAATCTGGAAATTATGTGCAATTCCCTCATCTTTTGGAGATAATGCAAATAATGAAAACTCTAATAAATGTCTCATTTGCAATGGCGGGTGGACGAATGAAATATAGGCCTAACACTAAACTTACTTTTTTATAACTAGGAAATATGCTATTTATGAACAATCTGGTGATTTTCAAATGAATGATTCGATAAATCTGAATCAGTGACAGCAGTCAACATGCATATGGCTTACACCTATCATTTAATTCTCCTTTATATTCAATTTCCAAATCAGTGTATTTTTATATTAATTTGATATTGCTGAAAGTTTTAATTTTGTTTTGGTGAGGAAGGGTTCTTAATATGGGATACTCATTTTTAAGAGGAATATACGAATCTGTGACAGCAGTCAACATGCATATGGCTTACACCTATCATTTAATTCTCCTTTATATTCAATTTCCAAATCAGTGTATTTTTATATTAATTTGATATTGCTGAAAGTTTTAATTTTGTTTTGGTGATGAAGGGTTCTTTATATGGGATACTCATTTTTAAGAGGAATAGGTATACACCCCTTTATGTTAGTCATCACACACCTTATTTACTTAATGAAGAAGTTTTCTTGGAAAAAAATTCCATAACAAAGTATGCTTATTTATTATTTATCATCAAACTGAACCGATGATAATCGCCAAATATTTAGGTATTGGAAAGGGCATGTCCAGAATTGAATACCCAACTATAAATAATAAAACATAAAATTTTAAGACAATTTCGGTTTTTATGAATAGGTAATTTCCAATTACATTATCTTGAATAACGAAAAGTAGGTATCGTTGTAGTTATCAAATGCATTTTTCATCGAGAATATTATCTGCAACTTGAACAGACTTTCAATTGTGATTTTCTTGGAAAAAAAAACTAAAGCAATGCTTTTCACTTGACGAACATAATGATACAAAAAGATTATCAGCTTTTGTAATTTCCTATCTTTTACGATTTTGCAAGAAATCTGTGACAAGCCAGATTTTCTCCCAGTATCCATTCCAAATATTTCTTCGAAATTCACAACATGCCGATTAAATATAAGTATTCAAAAATATCTTAAAAATACCAGAACTGTTCTTGTGACATTCTACCACTCCTGGACATTTTCACTAATTCTAAAACATCTGGGCGATGCATTTAGACTAATGAAACTCAATACGCCCGATCTTTTTTTAAGTATACAGTATCAATGATGCCAGACATGGGCAATAAATTATTCAGGAGAACCTTGGTGTATCAGTGTAAGCCAAGGTGAAGGCTAAAAAGGCTCACTGACCGCCAGAAAGAGAGACGGCCCGCCTAGAAGAGGAGAACAGGGAGTGGAATTTAGGAAGGGCTGGATCAATAAGGTGGTGAATGTAACCCCTCCGTGGGTTTATGAATGACGTCTAGGGCACCCCACGTATTTTCAACATCTATTTTTAGTACCACAAAGTTCACTACTTTAAAACTATACTTACAAATTAAGTGCATCAAAATTATTCAATTTCAACATCAGGATTTCATATTATAACCTGTAGCTCTAAAATATCCTTGGAAACATTTACATAAAAATAATTTTCGTGGGAATATTTGGCAACAGAGAGACACAGAATTTTAGTACTTGGATATATTCTATTTTCTTTAGAACAAGGTAAATTTTTAGAAAATAAATTATCCCTAACAAATCTACCAGTGAACTCAATAACCTTTGGTGATCCGAATAGAATTCTCCCAAAAACTTTTTATAAAATTAAAAAAGTATGAACACAACCTCTCACGGAATTTCATCGTTCAGAACAAAAGATGTTTACCAGTCACAAACTCGATTTTCCGCATGGAACTTTTGAAGAAGATATAATGCAATTATGACAAATAATATTGGTAACAGATTGTCACAGTTTAATGAATTGAGAATATCGAAAATTTGTTCAACACGTCGCATTTTTTAAGGCGGCCATCTTGCCATCACCGGCTCCTGCTAAACTTCACTGAGAACCACATTATAGTGAAAACTAATTGAAATATTCTCCTTCATTACATGTAGAACGCCAATACAAAATAAGAAACTTTTACAATCTAGCAACAATTCAATGGATTTTCTATTACGCTACCGGGATATGCAATCATTCTGTTGACCAAGCCCTGGGGGTATCTTTTGTTCTGAAATGAGCACAACCAGGACACATGTTTGAATACTTGAGCGAGATTCTGATATCAGTGAAATCTTTATGCGAAATACTATTAACTTTTAATACAATAAAATGGATACTTACATCGAATCCTTCGGATCTGGCCCAAACATTTCCATCGTGTCCGGCAATTGCGGCCTTCGATACACAACGAGAAGCGAGGAGTTGTTTGTCTACATAATCCTGCCAGCTCATTTTTGTTATATATCAGTTAATTTTACACCTCACACACAGAAATTCCACTTATTGTCGTATGAATGCAGAGCCACCGCACAGCGAACTGATTCGGAATAGTTGGACAGTGGACAAGCAGGTTTGCAATGCAAGTATGAACGGAAGTGATATGACAACTGAGCATGCGCATATATGGCTCTTGTCGACAACTTTGACAGGAAAAAAACCCTAGTTATTCCACATTTATCATATTATTGAGGAAAATTACAACATTCGTGCTCGTGCCTGGAGTCGAAATTTCTGAAGTATAACAAAGAGTCAGAGGAACCTGATCTTGAAGATCGCATCTATAAAAGGAAGTTTTATTTGTTTGAACCCAGTGCAAAAATGTCCACTGCGCAAAGGGATGTGGATGCGCAAATAAAAAGTGCAATGTATTTGGTGGATAATTTAAATTACTGATTCACAAGTGTTACTAACCAACAGTTGACATTTTCACTGAATTTCAAAAATGACTAAACTTATCCGGCTCTTCATAGCCTTCTAGTAATATGTACAGATATTGTTGAATATTAACGTGAACAGTTTTGAATTAGGGATGAACGATCAATATTACATTTTTAAAAATTATACTGAAAATCATTATAGATTGCAGTATAGGTATTACATAGCGTAATACTAATTATAGAAACGATTATTACCCATCAAATCGACTCAGCTCAAGAATACAAATTTTGTATTTTTCTTGAAAGTTAAGACATAAATTTGTAATTATTTTCTACTAACATTTTCTTTCATTCATTGGATATTTAGCAAACCGCACTTACCATCTGATATCTTAAGTTCACTTCAAATTTTGTTCTGCAATTTTTTTTACTTGCAATTTAAATAATATAACTCAAAAGAACAAATATAATCTCCTGATCAATGAAACACTTGATGCACTGAGATAAAATTCATTTCCACTAAATTATACCATAAAATGTTAACTTTCTACTGAAGGAAATGGTATTATCAAAATTCACCACACAAATTAACAAAAAACTTAATTAGTACTGGAGTCTAAGCGTTATTACTCAGAAGAATGTCCCAAAATAATAATAATAAGTTTACAAACACTTAATTTTGCTGCCCACATATTCATATTTTCCATCGAACAGGAATCCTTTGAATTTACTCAACTGTGGAATAATGAAATTTTAGACGATAAAGATTTTATTGAATTGTAAAAATAAATTTAAAAAATATAGTCAGAGAAAGAGGAACACATGTATAGGTAAAATTAATCAAAACTACTGATTTATTATTAAAATGGAATTTTGATCTTTATTTCCAAAAGTAGTGATGTCCAGACAGGATTTATGTAAGTTGCCTGCAAAAACGAAAAAACAGTATGAGAAACTTAATTGCACTTCAGAAAGCCATCTCTCATTTCAACCAATGAAGAATGTAACAAAACTGGATACATTTTAAAAAAATGCAAGGACAAGTTCTCAGCGAAAACTTTCCAATATCAGGCACCACAGCACTCGTCAACCGAAGAACTTAAAAAATGAACAAAAATTTAAAATCATCTAAATTCCAAAATAAAATGGAAACCTGGTGGATGCTTTCAATATTTTGTTACATAGTTCAACAGGCCGAGAGGGTGGTTTCTTGGTTCATGGAGAGGTGTCAGTGTGATTAAACTAAAAAGAGAAAAGGTCTAAAGTATATTCATATCTTTATTGATATTCATTTCATAATACAAAAACATCAATTAATTCAATAATGGCGGCGCTAAAAATTCAAGCGCCGCCCTTCTACAACGATTGAAAATATAATAACCTTTCCAGAATCCAATTACAACCCTACAGAGACGACAATTCTGCCGCAAGGAGTATATCACCACAATAGGAGCAAAAGTATTCGCCAGACTTGCTGGCGATTTTTTGTCCTTCATGCAGTGACAAAGATTAATTAAAAATACCACTAAACTTAAACTAAATCTAGGTGACAATATGGGGATTATTCTAAACTCAAATGATTAATAATAATTAGTTATATAAAATGTAGACACTGATAAAAGTTTATCGGACGGCTGTACAGCGCAGAGCACGGCGCAAGCCTAAAGAGACGAAATGGCGCACAATATTCGCATAAGGTCGCAGTCGGGACACGAACGGGCAGCTAATACTCACACCATAGGAAACTCTAGGCAACGTCGGACACATAGCAAAACAACACGCCTTCGTTTAAATCAGGTCGGCCACATTCATTGGCATCTCATCAATTTTCGTATTATAATGTTGTTCAATGTCATTCAGAGTACGTTTGTCTTCTTCAGTAATGAAATTAATTGCCACACCTTTACGACCGAATCGTCCACCTCGACCAATTCTGAAAAAACACGAATCAATGTTGTAACACTTGTTCATATACTCATACCATCTATTTTGCACCACATTACAACTTAGTAAGACCCTTTTCTATTAGACAGTAACTGCCAAACTTAATAAGTTTTAATTGACATAACTTAGTTCAAAAATTGATCATCGAGATAGAAAAGACTTCTGGTGGGTGGGATTGATCTCAACGCAGATTTTACAAAGAATTTGAATGTGTATCAAATATAAGCTTTGTTCCATAAAATTTGTTTAACCATAACAAATAATACCTAACGTATCACATACACTTCAATTATATTATTTATGATAACAATCTTCTTATTAATCTTCAATGGTCCAAATAATATAAATTATATTTATATATACGTTCCTCTTGTCTATTTAGGTACCTGCAATAATCCTTTCCCACCCGTAAGCGCAAATCTATAATTATTCTGTATTTAGTTCTCAACTCAATCTGCCCGATGATGGTCTAGTGACCGGAATTGCAATCGCAGTGTTATATTTTTCAAAATATTTTGTGATAATAAACGTAGTAAATTCAAATTTAGTTTTGTTAATAAATTATATCGATATTCATCTCTAACTTAAAAATAGATTCCCATTTCCTGATTATAGAAGAAAATTTGAGAGAAATTTACTTATGTCATACTAAGTTCTTGTAAACACGTACTTCTACTAATCAATTATCAAACAATTATATCGCCCCCTTAGTGCAACAACTAGATAACTCGAATTTTATGCATTTTGAGTTATACAGTTGAAGCTGACCTATTTTTCATGCTCTTTTCAATGCAACATCTAGATACCTAGTACGACCAACCAAACTCGTTTAAATGTTGACCAGAAATAGATAACTCCGAAAATGCACATTCCATAACAAGACATCTTGAGCAATCTAGTTGTAGCACTGGCATTATTGATTTACTCGCAGGCAACTTCTTGGTCTCTATGAGATATCTAGTTGTGTGCTTGAAACAACAGGTGGATTTCTGTGCTACTGAATTGGTTTTACAGTATTTTTCAAACGGTCTTAATGCAAAAATGATGTCAAGGGGTAAGAAGATTTTGGAAATTCTGCGTAGTCAATCATAAAATTTTGTATCTTTGTATCAAAGTCAACGACCTCTTAAAAAAGAAAAATACGACGACCTAATGTCCTTTTTCAAAATGAAACCTCCGGCACTCTCTAGCTTGTATGAAGCATTTTATCAGAGTCTCCCATTCCAAGGAGACCAAATTAAAAGGCTTCATAACACAGAATCTTTCGAAAGTGATGTCACTGATATTGACATTTAAGTCGTGTTAAGTGTTGAAATAGTTTGTGTTTTAGTTGAACCATTCTTGTTATTTTTCATTCCAAATAAAGTTGTATTTAATAAGTGATTTGCTCTTTATTGCTAGTGGTTATAAATAGATAACTTTACTTTTTTTTGGCTAGATTTTCAGCAACAACTAGATATCTCAAGTTTTTGATCAAATTCTGCAAATATATAAAACCTGATTGTCTATAAAATTGACTATACATAATTTGATATGCAACATATGTCTATACACATCAAATATTTATGACTGCATAACGGTTGTATTTTTTTTAAGTTTTGAAACTTCAAAATCGATTTTCTCGAAACTATAAATTTCAAGTTACCTAGTTGTTGCACTAAGGGGGCGATATGTATTTGTATCAAGTTATCAAAGTCAATCATATAAATCATTAATTTCTGCCATTAAAAAAATTTTCTGTTACTAACATTCACACTATTTATAACACTTTGATTAACTATCGTGAAACTATATCCATTTTGTTCATTCATGAAGATAAAAATAACCAAAAAGCATGTATAACAACATCAGCTTTTTTTCAAATATTAGGAATTGTACAGAGATATGGGCTACAAAATTTTCGATAACTGAAAATTTTGCGAAAAACTCAGTATATTTTATTTATGCCCAATTGAAAACAGAATCATAAATTAAAACTTATATGAACTGTCAAGCATTGGGCAAATAATATGTCAATTTTTCTTCCAATAAAAAAGATGGCCATTTCGATAATGACCTATGTCAGTTGTACCCCTTCAACGTTTGTATTCCTAACCAACATATATTATTTAGATAAACGGCCAGATTCTTTCTGCATATGTGGATAACTTAAAGCCTACTTCAAAATAAACAAATTTCGGATCACATTAACACCTACGCTCAAATAATGAAGACAAATCATTTACTAATAAAACTCAATAAAAAGTTGGAAATCATAAAACCTACAGACTACCTACTTACTTATGCCATTATGAATTATTGTAATGAATACCTAACAGATCAAAATATTCTCTAAACAATACTAAAGTAACCCCAACAAAAATATGAGTTTCCAAACCTCAAACATTCTGAAATTACGAAATCTATAACAAAATTATTTAACCCTATGGTTTATATAATTCATGCTATACACAAATTCAAGAAACTTTTTCAATTTAAATGATATGGATCAATTTAATTATTTAAAACACAAAACATACCTGGATTATCTAAGTAAATTAGAAACTTATATATTTGATGAGGTCGACATATTGCAATTATATATTCATCTCATAATCTGTTCAAATATTAAAATTGCATCCCTTGTTCTATATACCTTTGTGCACAAATGATTATGTTATCAATTCAATACAATTGACTAGAAGGATGTGATCAAAATAATAATAAAAAATTGTACTAGCGGTCAGCTCAAATGCCTCAACTAAACTGGCGTTTTATAGAAAAAAAAAATTTAATTTCCCTTGGAAACACTTTCTACACTCTCCTATTGCAGTAAATGGAAGCAGCTAAACTAAACAGTCACTGTAAGATCAATTAAGACAATAAATTCATTCTTAAATCATATGTTTTAGGTGATTATGCAAAAAAGTTGTTTACCTGTGAATGTAATTTTCTCTATTAGATGGTAAGTCATAGTTGATAACCAGGGAAACCTGCTGCACATCAATACCACGAGCCAAAAGATCTGTTGTTATCAAGACTCTAGACGATCCACTCCTAAACTGTCTCATGATAACATCTCTCTCCCTTTGTTCCATGTCACCGTGCATTGCAGAAACAGTGAAATCTCTCTTATGCATATTCTCAGTCAGATAGTCTACCTTACGACGTGTATTACAAAATATGACCGCTTGTGTAATGGAAAGAGTATCATATAAATCGCACAACGTTTCAAGCTTCCAGTCTTCTTTTTCTACGTTAATGAAAAATTGTCTAATACCTTCGAGGGTTAGTTCCTCTTTTTTAACCAATATACTGACTGGACTTCTCATGAAAGATTTGGTAACATCCAACACATCCTTAGGCATGGTAGCAGAAAGTAGAATAACTTGAACCTCCGAGTTCAACATCTTAAATACATCATGAATTTGATCTTTGAAACCTCTAGACAACATCTCGTCTGCCTCATCTAATACAAACATTTTGATGTGTTCTGTAATCAAAGCTCTTCGTGTTATCATATCAAAAACTCTACCAGGAGTGCCAACAACTACATGAGATCCACTTTCTAATTTTTTCATATCTTCTCGAACATTTGTTCCACCAATGCAAGCATGACAATCTGCACTCATGAAATCTCCCAAAGCTATAACGACTTTTTGAATTTGCTGAGCAAGCTCTCTGGTTGGAGCTAGAATCAAAGCCTGGCAATTTCTGATACTTGTGTCAATTTGCTGCAAAATGGAAATGGAAAAGGTTGCAGTTTTTCCTGTGCCTGATTGTGCTTGTGCAATCACATCGAGTCCTTTGATACATGGCATAATTGCTCGTTGTTGAATAGCTGAAGGTTTTTCAAAACCATAAGCGTATATACCTCTGAGCAGCTCATCTTTAAGTTCCATATCATCAAAGCTATCAACCACTTCATTCCAATTGGACTCAATATCGCCCTCAGGTTCCATTCCTGGAGGGCCAACATTCTTGAAAGCTAAATCCTTGTCAGAAGCAGTTCCATTTTTGTTCCATTCTTCATTTCTAAAGAAATTAAAAAATGTATTTGTTAAAAAGGCAATTTATGTGACAATTGTGTTTTGAGTAGTATCCATTTAATGTAGAAATTATAAAAACCAATTTAGATTTCAAAGTTCATTTTCGAAAATATTTGTTTAGAGAACAATACCATTGTCCTCTGAATAAGGTAACTGATTAGATGAAAGCACTTTAAAATATATAACTGATAACATATCCCAGTAGCTCCTCAATCGGAGAAATACTCACTCTGGGGAAAAACCAATTTTCACAAAATCCATATTCTAAAGTTCTAGCCTACTCGAATTTCTCAGAATATGAAATGTTAACCTTCAAAATGATTGACTAATTATGAATTGACATATGGATATAAAATTATTTGTCAAAAAACAGGCTAACAATAGATACTTCAGAATAATGTCGAACAAATAGTTTTAATTTAAATTGTGGAATATCAAAGTGTATTATATAATGAAGCATGGATTTTCACGTGGAAGTCTCAGAAGAATGAATGGGGAATAACGGCATCAAGGGACTTTGTACCATAACGACACTAGCAGATGCCTACGAAATCAATCATTTAATAGAAGAAAGAACAATCAACAAACTAAATAAGAAAGAAAACTTCAAATCGATAAGCTTATAGTTAAAATATCTTTAGCATTGAACGCCATGTTGGCATGAGTGAAAAGAAGTCTCCACGCCGATGATAACTAATTTCCCAGAAGTACACATATATACACTTTATGATTGAATAATAAATAAAGAGTGTACTTACTTGAGCATTTTCACTTAAAATGATTCACTTAAGATTATAAAAAACCTTAATATTCATAACTTACCTTCTATCGTCCATCGACATGATTCACTACTCGTTTTTAGCTAAACGGAAAAGACTGTCGAAGTGCAAATTCTTCAGAGTCAAGAGGTGGGATTTATTCCTACGCCAATCACTTTGGGTTGGTGATATAATCCTCAGGTAGATTTACGTGAAGCTGATTTCAAAGGAATGACTAGTACTTTTCGAATTTTTATAGAATACTGTTAGTAGTCAGTTGACGTAAATCTGTAAGTGCCCTATGATAATAATAATGTGATACTTTTCGATGCGCATTAAATTAGGAGATGGAGTCTTCCGGAAATAGCTCTTACTGTCACAACTTGCCGCCAAAAGTTCAAAAGAAACCACTCTTGGTATATTTTGACACTAAAAATTTAATTGACAGCTTCCAAATAGTTCAAGTTGTTGAGGTTTTCTTACGGTACTAGATCGCTTTGAAAAACGTTTTCATACCATAATTATTAAAGGCTCTTTCCAATAATTCCTAAATAAGATGGAATAATGACAATTTTTAATTTATATAGGTCAATTACAAATATAAATATACGACTTTAAAATTCCATAGAAACTTCCAGTACTGCTGCCAAACATCTCTCATGAAGAATTATCTTATATCTTGAGTATTGTCATTTGTATTGTCAGATCAGACTTTAAGCAAGTTAATTCCTATCATCCGATCTTGGAATATTTTATTTATAGTTTTCCGAAATAATAATCTTTATTTATGGCTTACTCTTTTTTCATTTTTTAAATAATAATAAGAATTCGTACCTAGCTAATATCATCATCATTACTGGACATGTATGTTTGGTTCACCAAAATGATATAATCAGAACTTAATTGAAGAGCTCGAATTTTATTATCAACTCCTGATGATGCCAATTATAATTTTGAAACGATATCTGCTGGTTTGTTTATACATATCCTAGTCACGCTTTGTATTAAATCTAAACCGAATTTACAATCATTCAACTAAAACACTTTTTGCTAACCCGATTATTATAAGGCCTATCAATTATGACTGCCAAAAGTGTAATAAATACCTCACATAAACGTAAAAATTTTAATATTTTGATTTTTTATATGCATTTCTAGTATTGCTATTTTCACTTCTAAATGTTAAAACCACATTAATCGATATTCAGGTTTTAAAAAGTATTTGTTTTTCCTTTAATAACTGGCCATCAACAGCCGGTCAGCCGATTAACCAAATATGTTAATGCTGAAGAATAGACTAATTTAAAAAAATAGAAAATCAATAAATTACGTTTTATTGAAATAGCTGAAACTGTACAAGTTGATACAATATAAACAATTCTATGAAAGGCCATATTTACGCAGGAATGAAATAATCCAAAAAGTGTTTCTTGTTTATCTTACTCACAAATGACTATAATATAAAATATGAAAAAGCATTATTGTCAACTTCATTTCTAAACACATGAAATTTGAACAAAACATAACTCAAAAGAGAGTCGCTAAGCAAATAAAAAATATAATTATAAAAGTATTCTAAATTGAAATATTGAAGTACATTTAAATTCTTTGGCCTACGTTAATACTCAAAATGAAGTATCACAGTTTCTAATTCTCCATAATTTTATATATATATATATATATATATATATATATATATATAAGAGAATTTATTTTCAAGTCCCACTATATTTTCAAGCAAAATTGTTTGAATAAAATTCCCACTTTAATAAAAGAAAATAAGAAAAATGTATAGTTAAATATTGACATAGCCATATTTGACATAGTTGAAATAAAACAGTAATTTAAATAGTTCACAAGTAATTATTTTGTCAAAAAATAAAAAATATATATTAACTGAGCTAAAACATAACATAACTATGTGTTCATTTGGAGTGATATTTTATTCTCATTGAATTTCAAATACTTATGTTGGAAGTATTGCATCTGTTAAATAATAAATAAAATGTTTATAAAAATGCACAGCCTAATATTAAAAATAAAACTAAAATAGGAAATATCATGTACACAGTCATCCTAGGTTGGCATCTACTCAATAAATAGGTTATATCCTCTTCTTCATGTTCAATTCCATCTCTCGTCGGAACTTCAACAATGACTGTTTCCTTTGACCAGAATTTCAAGGGAAATGTGCACTGTGTAGCATTTATACATGATTTCTCAGTAGGGAGAGATTCAAAGTGGTATGTCGGTTTGAAAATATCAAAAATAGCATTAATGTCATTATTAAATACATCATTATCAGAGTAGAATATATAGTAATAATACCCATCACTTCCTACATCGTGGAAAGTTTGCAAATGAATACTGTTATCTTCAAGATAGTCTACACCTGTGCATTGAAGAGAGTGGGGAATATCTTGATTTACCAAAATTTGACCATTATAACATGTTTTCAACTCAGTTTCGAAACTTGATACACTACTCTCTTCTTCCTTTGTCAAATTTCTAGCAGTTCCACCATGTTTGTAGGGTGCATCAAGATTAATTTCTCTTTTAGTTCGATTTACATTTGATTTATCAAAATTATTTAAATGATTTTGATTGTTTGAATTGATGGTTTTTTTCTCTTTAATTCCATTAGTGTTATTTCCAGATTGTTTTGTGAAATTACTTTCTTCATCTTCCTTTAGTCTATTTTTGAAATAGAATGTGACGTTTTCCTCATCAAATTCTTCGGCTGCATTATTATTTTTTAGGGTATCTCCATCAATGATATCAATTTCTTCAGCTGGTTTCTCAAATGTTACTTTTACCTGCAATAAGTAAAAGAAATTATTCATTTATATTAAATTGTAAATCTAGCAACATTTAAATATGTTGACCATTACTAAGAAAAAATAGCTTCTTTTTATTCATAAAAATTTGCTTCTAATATGTTCTCGAAATATCTGGGTCTTACAGAATCTTAACCCTATTGCCACAAGATGGCAATACGCATTCAATACCTCCAACCTTTGTTGAATCAAATCAAATTTGTATTAATGAAAACAATTTCCTGAATAGGTATAATTTATGATGATTTAAAGTAAATCATGGATATAGTTATCCATACAATATTAAAATTTAGTAAATAATTCGCCCATATATTAAAACATTTAGCATTAATGAGTACCTAAAGCTCTTATTATTGCGGAAACAAGGTTCGTAATTCTATTGTTCTCAGAAAATGCTTCTGTTTGAATAGTTCAATACAATATGAAAAAAAGGATAGTAAAACAAGTAGAAATAATCAATAATAAATTATTTTTTTTAAATTTCACTCAATCAAGCAATAATTAATTTAATAGCTAAAAATATCAAATGGGACAATGAAAGCTAAATGAATCTAATTTTGTCACCAGAGATATGACTGCTTTTGGGACCAAAAATAAACGTTATTATTATTATTAACTATCTGCGAATTTCTTAAATGTTCTTCGCTTGATAGTCTTTGGAGCTGTAAATAACTAAATGAGTATGCTAAGATAGTCATTCATACTTGCTTTGAAAACAAGATAAGAATTCATCGTTAATTTTGTTTATTTTCAAAGAAAATAAGAATGTAGCATACCATTAAATTTTACTTAGTAGATATTATTTTAAATATACCTTCAAATGTTCATCATTCATTTTAGTATCTGGAGTTTGAGCTTTTTCCATTAATCTACAAGTTTTCAGATGTTTATCACCTTTTACCACTAAAACTCTAGCACCAATATGCTTTGAACAAGCTTTCAGTTTGACAAGAGCTGATTTCAAGAGAAAAAATCCCCAATATTCAAAAGTATCATCTGGTAGAATCATTGATTTCTTCAATCGAATATGTTTTTTTTTATCACTAACTTGAGGGGTGCCCTTAAGCTGGAAAGCATTGAAAGTAGTATTCATCTGTAGGTAATGTGCTTGACAGAAAACTGTTGAAATTCCATCTGCTATTGCCATAATATCAGACTCCGCAACTGGATATATGATATCCAAAAAAATACTATGTCTCAAGTATAGAGGTGTTATTATGAAAATACTTGGTAATATCACAGTCAAGAAGCAGAAGGCAACAACCCTTTTGGCACCATGCATCCTTCCAATTTCTAAAATAAAATTATTGAAAATGAATTTGGATATTTTTCTATTATATATAAAAATTAACAATATACCTTATAATGTGTATTCCTGGATTAAAATGATATGTATCCATTAGATGGAACTTAACAGATGCTAATAACTGAAGCTTAGTTTTTAAAATGTCTTCATTTGTACACATTAATTAAAGAATAAGTTATTACTCGAATTTTAACAAACTATCACAATCATTGGAAGCTCCAGTAATTTAATAATTTAAATGGTTGGTAAAGAAATGTTCAACAAAGTAACTATTTATAGATGTTGGCAAAGAACAGCAACGTTGGTTGAAATGTTGCAGAATATCAATATTATTTTTGTTTTTTATTATTATATTTATTTATAAACATGAAATTGTGTTATTAGAAACAATTACATTAACAGAGTACTAACTGTCATAATATGTTACTGTGTGACACTGTCACTGTGACAGTAACAGTAAGCTCAAAAACAAAGGTTTTTTTTTAGTGCCCTGTTAGTAAAAAGAACTATTGAACTACCAACTAGTAGATCATTTTCGGGACTACCTATCTTTTGCTTTTCTTTCTAAAGGAGGTCCAAATTAATATACGATTAGCTTTGTCAGCAGTTTTATTTATTTAATTTTTGAAATGCCGATCATTGGAATCTAATCCATCTAATCGCATTGGACAATGTAATATAATTTGGTTCTATTAAATAGGTATTCGAAAAATAAAAGTGAAGGTTCATTATTTCTGACTTCGCCTCTAAATTTAACAATATATAATGATAAATTATTATCATAATTATGATATACTGGCATAAAGCACTTGGTTTGATTTCCACTAAAAGTACTGGACATATATGATTGAAGGTATTTGGTGTTTGATCCTTATCAAGACCAAGAGTAATACAATACATCCTAACTTCTTGCATGGCTCAATAGGATTCATTCATTGAATTTAGAATTTGTTTAATGACACCTTATATTTTTAATACATAAATAACTTTCTGACAAATTGTAAGATTATTTCAATTTCTACGTTATTTAAATTCATGTTTTTGAAAGAACTAGCTAATTGATCCTGTTTAATTATTTACTGGGTGCATTGAAAATGAAATTAAAAATTTGTTCTAAGGAATGATTGGCGAGTCCAAAGTATTATTGTTTTAAGTAATTAATTAATGAAACACTTTTATTAACAATTTTCATATATATTAGTTTAAAATGCTACTGATACATGCTAATTTCGAAGTTCTATACTTCTTCATCAGATGCTGACTTAACACTGGTGTAATTATAAGACCATCATGTTATCAATATTCTTCATTGTTTTTTTCTCATGACGAACAATACTTTTTGTTGGTGTGGAGACTTTGGTAGAATTTAAATTTAATTTTTTTTAGAGTTGTCTTATTCTTAAACGATTTAGGTTGCGGGGGACATAAATAGAATTGAATTGAAAATTTCTTTGTTTTTTATACTCTCTTTTTAAAAGATGAGTCCGCAACCAGAAAAATTGTCTGAAAACAAAAACAGATTATATTTTATGTGATTTTACTTCCATTATGATTTTTGTTGGCAAAAAAATTTTCTGATTGTATACTAAAGAAATTCCTTGAAACGTTGAAATAATAAAGCCCTATTTTAGGCATTTGAAAGTTTCAAATCGACCTTTAACCATATATATATATATATATATATAGGATATCTATTTGTAGGGACTGCAGCAATGTAAAAGGAAACTCTTTGAAGTTCTTCCAAGCTTTCGGAATCTTTTATTCCATCATCAGGGAGAATCTGTCGTGAGAATGATTACATAGATGTTGATAATACGATATAAGAAACATTGAAAATGATGCTATTTGTTAAAAAATTATAAAAGTTGATACATTTTTGAAGTTATAATTAAATTTCTGAACGAAATGACAAATCGGTGTCACTCATTTTTTTTATATTCAAATTGAAGTTTGACATTATTTCATTACGTTAAATTAATTTGATTTTGTGTTATTTTATATCAAGTGAAAGTAAAAAAGAATAAATTTCACTCAAATGGCTTATATCTGTTTTTTTATTGATGGAATTATTGTCTTGATAAATAAAGGCCATTTCTAAAAAAGATCTTTTTGAAAGATGTGATTCTCTATCTAGAACAGTTGTCGAAAGGTAGTTCAACTGGTGGTCACAATCATTGACATGTTTAGCTAAAGCACATCTCTCAGGGTGTAAATCTACTATCACTGCTTATGAGAAGTGATTCTGTCTTTTAATAGTCCTTTTTGTTTGGCCAATATAATTCTTATCACAATCATTACAAGGGATATTATAAAGCAACATTTGTGAGTGATAAAATAGGAATTTTGTCTTTTATTTTCGAATATATTTGTCTCATTGAAATAACTGTTCTATTTGCAATTTTGATGTTTTTCAAAAAAGATTGAAAAATTCTGATCAGTTTAGGTGTTATTTCTTTTATATAAGAGGTAACGAGGCATAAAAAAACTTGACTCATATCTGTAACAAGTTCATTATGAGAATTGTTATTATTTGTCCTATAATTTCATTTCTGATAAGGATGTGCTAAATAAAATTTTCTTGACTAAAGATGGTGGGTAGGAATTTTGTATGAAAAGTTCTTGAAGTTTATTCAAATTTTTGTTATGAAAAGATATATCAGAAATTTTGAGTACTCTGTTCTTCATTTTGTTTTTAACCAAATTCACTTTCATCGAAAATTTGTGATAAGAAAAGAAATTCAAATACCTTCCTGAACTGCATGCTTTTCTATACAATCAATCAATATTATGTTATCAACCCGATCGTATAACTTTTGTATCAGAAAAGGTACTGAAAGATCTGAGTCTTCTGTTTCGATTGTGAATTGAAATGAATGGGTCGTAACTATTGAAAGTATCTAAAATTTCTGTTATACCATTATTAGGTAAAGCTAATATTATATCATCCACATATTTTTTGATGAAAAATAAGTTAAAAAGAAGGTAATGGAATCACTGTGTCTAGCAATTCATCCATAACATAAGCTGCAAGAATAGGTGAGATTGAAGATCCCCATTGGAGTTCCAAAAGTTTTTGTCTGAAATATTTTCCATTGAATGAAAAATAGTTATTTTCAAAGAGAAATTTTATCAAGTTGGAAAAGTAATATTTTTCAATGGTGCAATGTCTGCTGATACGGTCCCAATTTTTATCTATTGCCCTAAGGCAAATATCAAGATAAACATTACTGAAAAAGAGAGACAACATCCAAACTGGCCAAAACGTAATTATCTGGTAATTTGATTTTATTAAATTTTTCTGAAAATTCAAAGGAATCTTTGATAGAGTAAATGTTATCTGAATCATATGCATTAGATAAAATATTCGTTAAAAAATGAAGCAATTTGTTCTGTAGGAGAACCTATGCAAGCTATTATAGGTCTCATTGACAAAATTGGTTTGTGAATTTTTTGGTAAGGAGTAAAATTTTGGAGAAATACCATTATAGCTAGTAAGTTTTTTTTTTAACATTGCCATCTAATTTGATTCTTATCATTCAGAATTTTTATCAAATTATTAAATTTACTTTGTATTTGTGCTGTTGGATCATTCTTGAGCTCAATGTATATATATATATATATATATATATATATATATTATATATATATATATATATAATATTATATATATATATATATATATATATATATATATATATATTTATATATATATATATATGTATCTATATATATATATATATATATATATATATATATATATATAGATATATATATATATATATATATATATATATATATATATATATACATAGGCGCCGACTCCATGGGGCTTGGGGGGGCCCGAGCCCCCTCAATAAAATTTTGACAATTATTATTTATATTATGCTTTGTAAAATCGCAAAATGATGTTGGTATTTTTCATTTTCCTTTTCTCCAAAGGACAAAACAGTGGAGGGTTACAAATGTGCAGGCACCCTTGAGTCGATGTAAAAATTCAAGACTTATTTCTTTTTACGTCTTTATTGCCATGCAATGAACCCAGTAGGGGATGTCAATGAAAAAATTTAATGAACTCATCTAAGTATTTCTGATCTGAAAAAAATATTATAGGGATTGATTTTTATACGCAATGGAAGGCGTGATAGTTTTGCACACTTTTGGAATTGTGTTTGAAAGAAAAACCTTCATAAGACGATGATCCTTTGTTTCCTCGGAATCGAGTATAATACCAAAGAAGAATGAAAACATCGAAGGCAGCTATCCGCACACTTTCAAAACCCCGAAGGAATACTACAAACCTCTTTACATTAAAGTTTTTGAAATGGTGCAATCTTGCATTATTGAGCGGTTTGCATCAACTGGACTCACACAGGGCATTGCAATTGACCAAGAGTACTTGCTATTAGTAAACAGAGGTGAAACAAAGTTTGAAAAATGAACTGAGTTTTCAAAAACGACCTAGACATTGAGAGACTGCGCTTACACTTGAACATGTTAGCCGATATCGCTATTAAAAAACAACTGGTCTCAAAAAAACATGTGCAATGTAACATTCCACAAGGGTCTGCAATTGGAGAAATTTTATGTGAATTAGTGAAGTGCGTTAAGCTTCTACAAGTAGTTCCAATCACGACAGCAACAGCAGAACGGTAATTTAGGATCCTTAGACGTCTGAAGTCGTATCTCTCATCAACAATGGGACAGAAGCGATTGAACAACTTGGCTGTTCTTCATGCCCACCGAGATGTTTTGGATGAATCGGATACCCGAACAGTCATCAACGACTTAATATTCAGTAATGTAGTCAGACGTTCGACATTTGCACCTTTCTAAACACACTCTAGCCCTAGTATTGGTATTTAGAGCAATATAAAAAATCTTTATGAAAGAGAGAATTAAATACCTACATAAATAATGTTAAATTTTCATTTTGAAAATATAAGTACTAGTTTAGTACTGTATTACTATATTACTGTATTAGTTATTTTCAAATACTTAAATATGTTTATATTTATTATTTTATAATACTTAAATATTTTCAAAGCAATAACTTTGAGATATTGTTTTCATTAAATGAACTTTATATAGTCTATTAATATATATTTAACAGTAAAATACTAAAATATTACTATTATCTATATATATAATAGATAATAAAATATTACTATATATATCTAGATATTATAGTTTTAATATATATAATATATATAATACTTATATATATTATTATGTATTCGATAATAAATATATATATATATAATATTATTAGTATTATATATATTATATATATATATATATATATATATATATATATATATATATATATATATATATATATATATATATATATATATATATATATATATATATATATATATATATATATATATATATATAATGTGAAACCTCTATTAATTAGCTAAATTAAAATTTCTCTAAACATCAACTCCGTGATATTCAACAGTTTAGCTTGGTTACTTTCTGAGATTCATTTTGTAAATAACAATCAATCACTATAACTCCTTGTCGTTAATATCGCTTTGTTGATACTTACTGTTAAGAGACGTGTATGATGCTCCATTGTACTTATCGTAGATATTAACCTTGGAAATCTTCTTCTTGAAAAATAACATTTTGCTTCTAAAACTTTCAATTACGCTTCAATAAATGCAATCAGGAAAAACTCACTCTAAATATTATTTCCGTGAATTTTTCACATGGATATTTGTTGATATTATTCTGGAATCGTGCTTCAATAAGATAAGACTGAAATAAATAAACGAATATATATACATATATATCATCATTATCTGAATCGTGCTTATTAATTTGGAAAACGATTTTAAATGTTATTCTTATGTTATCGCATATGTTTAGAACGAAAATTCAAGTTGATATTTTGATGTAGGTAAGTTACCTAATTCAAGATGAAATATGGAAGCAGATTTGTTTGGACGATTATTGTTTACCAGAAATAGTAACATTTTTTTTTCATTTAGCACTTCATTTGCTTCTATCAACAAAATTATGATATATATGATATTGGTTTTTCAGAAAATTATATCAACTAATGACAAAAAAATGAAAGTATTTGTTGAAAAATTTATGAAGAAAATAGAGTAGATTAGAATAAATAGTATTACAAAGGATATCGTAAATTATTCTATAGAATTTCTCTATTGAATTATATAACAAAAAATAACATTGCGGCAAAATTACTACATCTTTAGAACATTTTAACTTGTACGTAAATGAATAACATAAAACAGAAAGTTTACCATCAAGAAATAAGGCTATTAATTCGTTAATATATACACTGGTGAGAGCAAATAGAATTACATCGATAAAATAATCGGATGGTATCTCTGAAACGACTGCAGGTACCTACATAAACAGGTGTAAAAAACCAACAAATTCAACATTGAATAAACTAATATTCATATGACGACAGAGAGATAACGATATTTATATCTTCCGTACAATATCATCTGCGAAGATTACCTATATCTACCTCTATTATTGATGATAACTTGATAACTGACATTATTAACTTTTGGGAAGTGAAGTTCTACAAAAACTAATTAAATACTGTAAAACTAAAAGCGGACTTCAACAAATTTAAAATGCACTAGTTTATGCGATGAAATTGAAGCAACAGTTTTTAATCAAGTGATTAAGTCTGATAATTTAACTTAAAATAAACGTTGTCCGCAGATTTATTTTAAATTTCTTTCTAGTAATCATACTGGGTACAGGATGCATTAATCATCGCAAAATCAATTCAAGCTATGACGTAAATATTCAGATATACCGATCGTACATCTGTATCAAACGTACAACGGGAATGCTGGTCTAGTATTCATCATTTCATCCTCTAAACCCCACCTCTCTTCAGTAAATTATCAGGTTTGACCCATCCTTAATCTTAAATTAATCCACTTGTAGTAATTACAAGTGTATCTTCTACTTCTGATCTGACTGAAGGCAGGAGTTTCACCCTGCAACTCAAACAGCCCGCCTGTCTCAAACGTGCATGAGGGCCGAGGGGAGAAGAGAAACACGTGACCTAATGACCTTTCCTTTCTTATGATTGTACAAATGTCATCTAGCATCTACCAATAACATAACCTATAACTATATATATATTTTGCTTCATGAAAGAAGAAATATCTCGGTTGTATAATACTTACCCTCTGATTTGATCATGTTTAAATTGTAATTTGTTTTTACTTTGCCTAGTGTGGACATCTAACTTAATTAAGAATAAATTCAAATGAGGTAAGAAATTAATGGTACCCAGATATTTTTATTGTAAAAGTTTGTATATCTTGTTCAAGTTATCCGAGTTTTTCCACTATATTCTATTCAAATGACCCGGTGCCTACCAAGACAATTTTAATTTCAAGTAATGATGAAGTAGAAAATAACTCAAAAATTACTTGGAGTACCTTTGTGATTGATGTCGAAGAAGAAAATATTGAAAATGTTCAGGAGAATAGCCTAGCACCTTATTATGATAATGATGGTATGCAGATAGATGTATTTATTTTTTTAATGAATAGATGTCGTAATCAGGTCTATCTAATTTAATAAGTTTTTAGAAAATTTGAATGTAAGAACCACCTTCACTATAATAAAAATTGATTATGGATATTTGATCAAAACTTTTTGAATATAAGTGTTATACAATACTGGTATTTTTTCTGTAATTTTATTTTAGAGGGTTTATTGGATTGTTTGGATATGGATGATAATTATGAAATTTTTCCTACAAAATCGGGTAAATTCATAACATCATTTCATGTTCCCTCGTAAGTTCTATATTGAAATATTTTTCTTTTTATTAGTAACTCAAAATATTTTTAAGGACTCTCATACCTGTGATAGTTGGCCCTAAAGGCAGCAAGTTGAAGCAGCTACAAGAGATGACGCAAACATTGATTAAAGTACCTAGATTACATGAAATTGACATGCCTGTTAAAATTACTGGTCATAGTGAAAGAAGTGTAGCATCTGCTAGAAATCAAGTAACATTTTTAACACTAGCAAAGCGAGAGAAGCTCCCTAGCACACATTTTATATCTATCCCTATAAGTTCAGATGCAATCAAAGTTAACTATGAGAAATTCAAGGTGAAAATATTTCAGTATTACATACTAATTCTGAATAAATTATTATTTTATAGAAAGAAATCCTAAATGGTCAAGCCATCAGAGGTATCCATGAAAAAATTTTTCAAAATTCTGAAAAACTACACATCACAATAGAAGTTTTACGATTATTAGATGACTTGGAAATTGAAAATGCTAAACAGCTACTTAGCGAAAACGTCAACCATTTTGTCAGGTAAAAGGTTTTACATGATAATAATTAAGACGACACATCCATTATTTCTATTTTCAGTGTTATACTACAAAAATCTAGTTATGAGTTCAAGCTAAAAGGTATTGAAATCATGAACGATGATCCAAGTGAAGTGGATGTTTTGTATGCAAAGGTTGAAATGGAAGAAAGCAGCGATCTTGAAAATTTCCAAGAAGTTGTTAATCAAATATCAGAATTGTTCCAAAGAAATGGTTAGTTCCAATTTATGTATAAAATTTTTGAAAGCTTCTCCTTCCATGAAGTAGCAAACTATATTATTAATCGTAAAAATATTTGTTTTTTTGAAGGTGTTTATTAATTTATGAAATTCTATTCGTGTTTGAGCTGATGTTGTTTTTCAACAATTTTTATATTTTAGGATATGTTCCACGGCAGTCTGACCATGTTAAACTTCATGTAACTTTGTTGAATTCAGTATTTGGGAAAGATGATGACAATAGAAGACAAACATTCGATGCTTCATTCATACTGGACAAATATAAAAATTATTATTTTGGAACTGCTGTCTTCAAAAACATAGATTTATCCATACGGTTTTCCACAGGGAAGAACGGTTATTATGATTCAGAGATTTCAATACCTATTTTGAATGGATAAATTTTATTATTTTTTAAATATTCTGAGATTGTTTTATTCACATTTATAATAAGACTTTATTCCTTAATGCTGAGACCACTGAATGCTTTTCAGATCTACTCCTTCCTGTACCATCTCCCATAAAGGACTCATCTCTCTCAATCTTTTCACATGATAGATACATCTTTGTGCTGTATAATCTACTTCTTCTTCTGTAGTGAAACGCCCAAATCCAAATCTGTAATTAAATATGAAATAATAATAATAATGGTTTATTGATCCTGTAAGACATATTATTACATGTATAGGACAAGTCATAAAGATATACACACAAAGATTACATCATTCAAAAATATATTCAATGAAATTATAGCTGTAGTAATCTTTCACATTATAGAAATACTCCTTTAATAGAAAGATTTTGACATTCTTCTTAAATTTTTTTTTCTGAAGATTTTGAATACATCGTGGTAGATGATTAAAAATCTTTATACTCTGATAAAGTGGAGACATTTCAAACTTAGTAGTTTTATGAATGGGAAAATACAATTCATTCTTATTTCTGGTATCATGTGAATGAAAACTAGAAATTTTTACAATACTATCCTCATTTTCTTTCACATATATTAGACATTTAAATATAAATAAAGCAGCCAAAGTGAGAATACCATTGTCTATGAAAAGGGGTCTGCAAGTGGACCGTGGATGGCAATCGAACATTAAACGAACTATTCGTTTTTGAATGAAGAATACTCTATTAACCTCTGAAGAATTACCCCATAGCAAAACATTGTAAGATAGGTGACAATATACCAAAGAATAGTAGACGTTAATAAGAGAATTTAGCGGAAGAAAACTTTTGACTCTACTTAACGCGTAATAGGAGCTGTTGAGTTTTCTACATAGGGCATCAATATGCGAATGCCATTTTAGACATCTATCAATGTGTATACCCAGAAACTTAACATGGTCATTAGATGAGATAACCGTATCCAAATGCTGAACAATAAATGTTTCACTCCCAGAGCCAGATACACTAAAACGAATGCATTCCGTTTTATTGACATTCATCTTAATTCTATTTTTGTGACACCACTCGATGAAACTTTGCATAATGAGCTCACATAGAGATCGTAATTCATCTAACGTCTCACCTGAGACCGCTATAGAGGAATCATCGGCGAACAGTATTATCCTGATAGTCCGGTGTAGTGTCTTATTGGAGTTGAGTAATTTGATGAAAATTTTCCTCAAGTTTGGTGGGAGGTCATTTATAAATAGGAGGAACAATAGTGGTCCAAGGACAGAGCCCTGAGGCACTCCTAATTTCAAGTTTCGCTCACCTGAACAACGATCATCAACTCGAACGGATGCGACTCTATTTTCGAGATAACTCCGAATCCAATCGTGAAAGATACCCCTGAATCCTAAGTTATAAAGCTTGTATAAAATGAATTGATGTGACAGACTATCGAATGCCCGTGATAAATCAAAAAACAAAGCAGCAACATGTGCGCCACGATCCAGGTGCTCATAGATGAATTCAACGCTCCAGTCTGAGTTGAGCGACCGGTTCTAAAGCCGTGCTGAGCACTATCAAGAATCTGAAACTTGTCAAGATATTTCATCATTCTGCTATGTATTATCTTCTTGAATACTTTTGAGAATGTACTGAGGATAGCAATAGGTCTGTAGTTCGAAACATCAGCCATATTATCTTTTTTGAAAATCGGAACAATGCAGACCTTCTTGAGGAGGCTGGGAAATACTCCAGTGGTTACTGATAGGTTTATAATATGTGCGAAATGAGTACTTATCTCATTAACTATCAGTCTCAAAATACGCACAGAAACGAAATCGAGTCCAGAACCTTTTGTTTTTTTTTCAATAATTTGACAATATCGATCATCTCCTGTTCATGAACTGGATAAAAGAAAAAATTTTTATTCAAAATAGATGAAGTGGTACAGGAGTAGTTTAATGAATCCTTGAAATAACTGTTGAGCGAAGTCTCCGCGATTGTTGTGAAATAATCTACTAAGATTTCCGCAACTATTTTGGGATCACTATATGAAACGCCATCAACAGATAGCGAGATAGACTTATGATCCTTCCTTTTCCTACCAGTCATGGTATTCACCATATCCCAGACAGTTCTAGTTTTATTTTCTGATATTTCAATTAGTTGTTTATTGAATTTAAATTTTGTACTCCTAATAAGGGAATGATAAGATGATTTGGCTTTCTTATATAGATCATAAGTAGATTGACTATTGAAACTCTTATGCAACCAATGAAGATCATTCAGATCACGTTTAGCAGTAATAATGTCAGAAGATATCCACCTTTTATCATTCTGGACCCGACCAGTGCACCTTATGAGTGGACAACAATCTTCAAAACAATACCAGAACAAGGTCTATATACACTTAATATGGCCACTCGGACGTTATCAGCGATCACTATAGTTCCACAAATTTCACATTCCAATTCTTCCGAAAACATTCAGACTTTTCACCTGCAAGCCAGCTAACGTAGATCAGCGAACCTCCATGCTCTCTATCAGGTCGGCAGTAGTAGTCAGCTTGGAAGTAGCCAGGTAAGGTCATAGTCTTCACATTTTATTAGATTTTTACCTTTATTTGGAAGTTTAGTCCTTTAACTATGATGTTATTTAAAATTAGAATTAGAGATTGAATACTGTGGCAAATAATCAAACAGAACTCGCAGATAGTTCCATGTTTAAGAATTTAGGAATAGTCAAATTGATTAGTGCCCTTTATAAAGGATTCTATAAGACAAACTTGTATTATTCAATTCGTCTGAAAGGTTTTGAAATTCAAAACTGCAATTGCAGTAAAATATTTCATTTGTTTTGAGTGAAATTGAAGTTAGGAATTGAAAACTTATTATTTCATAATGACTAATTATTAGCTACTAACATATATGAAAAGTTTGAAATGTACTAATATATAATGAAACACTGGTACTAAAAATTTTCACGATATATTGGAAATTTAATTTTCCATGCATTCAAACTAAAATACATTGTGAAAATTGAAAATAGTGATATTCATTACCAATATCAATTTTTATCCAATATTGACCTTGTCAACTACCAATATATTCATATGCTCGAATTAGAAAATTGTGTGCTTGATTTTGCTAATAATTGATGAAAATTAATTTCAAATTTGTAAATAAAACTTTCAGTACATTGTGAAAATTGAAAATAGTGATATTCATTACCAATATCAATTTTTATCCAATATTGACCTTGTCAACTACCAATATATTCATATGCTCGAATGAGAAAATTGTGTGCTTGATTTTGCTAATAATTGATGAAAATTAATTTCAAATTTGTGAATAAAACTTTCAGTACATTGTGAAAATTGAAAATAGTGATATTCATTACCAATATCAATTTTTATCCAATATTGACCTTGTCAACTACCAATATATTCATATGCTTGAATTAGAAAATTGTGTGCTTGATTTTGCTAATACTTGATGAAAATTAATTTCAAATTTGTAAATAAAACTTTCAGTACATTGTGAAAATTGGAAATAGTGATATTCATTACCAATATCAATTTTTATCCAATATTGACCTTGTCAACTACCAATATATTCATATGCTCGAATTAGAAAATTGTGTGCTTGATTTTGCTAATAATTGATGAAAATTAATTCCAAATTTGTAAATAAAACTTTCAGTACATTGTGAAAATTGGAAATAGTGATATTCATTACCAATATCAATTTTTATCCAATATTGACCTTGTCAACTACCAATATATTCATATGCTCGAATTAGAAAATTGTGTGCTTGATTTTGCTAATAATTGATGAAAATTAATTCCAAATTTGTAAAAAAAACTTTCAGTACATTGTGAAAATTGGAAATAGTGATATTCATTACCAATATCAATTTTTATCCAATATTGACCTTGTCAACTACCAATATATTCATATGCTCGAATTAGAAAATTGTGTGCTTGATTTTGCTAATAATTGATGAAAATTAATTCCAAATTTGTAAATAAAACTTTCAGTACATTGTGAAAATTGGAAATAGTGATATTCATTACCAATATCAATTTTTATCCAATATTGACCTTGTCAACTACCAATATATTCATATGCTCAAATTAGAAAATTGTATGCTTGATTTTGCTAATACTTGATGAAAATTAATTTCAAATTTGTAAATAAAACTTTCAGTACATTGTGAAAATTGAAAATAGTGATATTCATTACAATATCAATTTTTATCAAATATTGACCTTGTCAACTACCAATGTATTCATATGCTTGAATTACAAAATTGTGTGCTTGATTTTGCTAATACTTGATGAAAATCAATTTCAAATTTGTAAATAAAACTTTCAGTACATTGTGAAAATTGAAAATAGTGATATTCATTACCAATATCAATTTTTATCCAATATTGACCTTGTCAACTACCAATATATTCATATGCTCGAATGAGAAAATTGTGTGCTTGATTTTGCTAATAATTGATGAAAATTAATTTCAAATTTGTGAATAAAACTTTCAGTACATTGTGAAAATTGAAAATAGTGATATTCATTACCAATATCAATTTTTATTAAATATTGACCTTGTCAACTACCAATATATTCATATGCTCGAATTAGAAAATTGTGTGCTTGATTTTGCTAATAATTGATGAAAATTAATTTCAAATTTGTAAATAAAACTTTCAGTACATTGTGAAAATCGAAAATAGTGATATTCATTACCAATATCAATTTTTATCAAATATTGACCTTGTCAACTATCAATGTATTCATATGCTTGAATTAGAAAATTGTGTGCTTGATTTTGCTTATACTTGATGAAAATTAATTTCAAATTTGTCAATAAAACTTTCAGTACATTTTTTTTGCCAAACACAGTTATGTTCAACAAAAGTCATAAACTGCTGAAGTTTTATTTATATGAAATTGTTTTGACTTATGATATAGGTGTTTTTGGTGTGATCACCTAATAGAGCTATGTGCTAAATCTTCATCAGCTCCTATCGCTCTCAATACATAAGAAGGTTCCAATGATGCAGAAGTACATGCTGATCCACTTGAGAGAGCAATATCTTTCAACGCCATCAATAACGATTCTCCTGAAAAAAAAAATTATCAGTGTTCTTCATGTATGCTGTTTAAAAATATTGTACCTTCTACATAGGCAAAAGATAAATTCAAACAACCAGGATACGAATGTTCAGGATCGCCATTTCGTACCACATGAGTTAAGGACCCATATATTTGATCCAACAGTCTTTTGCTTAATTTTTCCATCCACTGATGGTCATATTGCATTTCCTGTTCTGCTATTGAGCATGCTTCACCTAAACCAACGACTAAAGGAGCAGGTAAAGTACCACTCCTTAAACCTCTTTCTTGACCACCGCCACTTTGAATTGGTTCAACACGTACTCTAGGTCGCCTTCTGACATAAATTGCTCCAATACCTTCAAAAAATTTATCAGATCATAAAAATAAGTATACGATTCATTTTAAAGAGGAATTAAATAGGTAACCATATATTTCTAAACAAGAGATTTCATTCAACTAATCATCTGTTTAACTAACAAAATAATACAATAACATTTTCTCTATTAATTAATTCCATAATCATGTGGATTGAACTTAAATCTTTGTTTGATAATCAAAAACATTTATAGAAGTAGGAATTGATAAAATAAAAAAGTTACTATTTTTATAAGAATCAACTGTTGAAAAATACAATAAAAAAATTATTGCAACTCTACTACTGTAAATGAAATATCCTCATACCAATAATAATAATTTTTAATCAATTTATTGGCAACTTCAGACAAATACAGAATTTAATATGAAAATAGAGCAATATTTATATTTTCAATACTGAAAATATTTTGTGGTAATTTTACCTTTTGGGCCATATATCTTGTGGCCACTTATAGACATCAGATCAATATTCATAGTTTGTATGTCTACTGGTATTTTTCCTACTGCTTGAGCAGCATCTGTATGAAAAAACACCTTCTTTTGTCTACATAGCCTTCCAATTTCCGTGATTGGTTGTTCAACACCTATTTCATTATTAACAGTCATGATAGAAACTAATGATGTTTCAGGTGTAATGGCCCTTTCCAGTTCTTCCATAGAAATTATTCCTTTATCATTCACTGGCAAATATGTTACACTGAATCCTTCAGATTCTAGTATTCTACAAGAATCTAGTACACACTTATGTTCCTGAAGTAGATAAAAAATCATTATTGAACAAAAACTGAAAATATCAAGATAAAAGTTGAATTTGAAATGTTAAGGTTTAATTGAAGATTTACTTATAAATAATTACAGTCAATGCTTTTCTAATCCTATGCAAGTTTATTGAAAATAATTAAATAAACTCTTCACCTTCATATTGGTAAAACGTCTAGTGATTCATGCTATCACTCAAACATAAAGCTTTATATTTCATTACTTATGTATAAAATGAAATTTAGTATCTGTAGTGACATATATAATTTTACCACGTAAAAGAAGACTTAAAACCAAGGCATATAACATGGAATATGACTTATATGATCCTACTATCAAACAAATCTATAGGAACATGGTAATTATTTAAATGAACTATTATGTGAAAATTCTGAATGTTTTAAATCATTAATTATAGTCAAGTTATTTTTTTTAATATTTAATTCTTACTGTTTGAGTTGTGATGATATGTTTTTTCTTGGAACGATAAAATCTTCCCACGCCTTTAATAGCAATATTGTTGCTTTCTGTAGCACCTGAAGTGAAAATTATCTCTTTTGGATCAGCTCCTATGACTCTGGCAACCTTTATTCGGGCCTCTTCAACTGCTTTCTCAGTTTCCCATCCATAAGCATGTGTTCTTGAATGGGGGTTACCATAATATGCTGTCATATAAGGTAACATTGCATCTAGAACTCTTGGATCCTGAAAATTTCAAGTTGAATAGATGTTCAAAAATTAATTGTTTTCATACCATAGGTGTTGTTGCTTGGGCATCCAAATAAAGAGGTCTACCCTCGAAAGTTTTCTCATTCATTTTAAACTTATTCTCTAGAAAAATAAATCAGAAGGTTAATAATTCATGTATGTCTTCATTTACTACTTACCAGTTGAATATTTACAAAAGATTGTGTTGAAAGTAAGTTCATTTCTTTGAGTGATTTTGAATATCTTATTCAAGGAACGATACATTTTGTCATTTGAGTTGTAAATAAAAATTAATAACTTCAATAAACACTTCCAAATAATTAAAATATAATTACTTTGTTCAACTTCAACACTAGTTAACCTTCAATAGGTTGATCTATTTTGAATTTTTGACACATACCAAACAGGTTAGAGGTGACACAGAGGAACATCACAGAAATAAATTTACCTGAGAGTAGATGAAACTACCAACTTTCTAAATCTTTTAGTAGATA
This sequence comes from Cynegetis impunctata, assembly GCA_030704885.1. Taxonomy (NCBI): domain Eukaryota; kingdom Metazoa; phylum Arthropoda; class Insecta; order Coleoptera; family Coccinellidae; genus Cynegetis; species Cynegetis impunctata. The sequence goes on from JARQZK010004334.1 coordinate 1,213,077, forward strand.
TGTTAGTCTGTAGGTGATTGGTATTACAAATCTAAAACATTCCTAAAGTCAGAACTCCACGCTTGGATTCATATGCTAAACGTCGAAGAGTCCACATATGTTCGTACTTCGTCTAACAAATTAGACGAGTTGACTTCGGCTAGATAAATCTCTGATTCTTTTCATCCTGAAAAGGGAGTAATAACCAACCATAACTTCACTACGTCATGAGATTGCAACTAGTTTAGTTGTGGATGTCTGTGTATGTATGTATGTATATATATATATATATATATATATATATATATATATATATATATATATATATATATATATATATATATATATATATATATATATATAATATTTAGAATGATGTTACACCTGATTGTATGGATCTTGCTTGATAGGTATTCCAGGTTATATATAAGTTTTCACATATATATAAACGGTGCAAGAGCCTGTATCAGGCTCTTGCACCGTTTTATTATAAAACGTCGTTTAACTAAACTTGGTTTATGTGGGTTTTAAGACGGCTTAGGGGTTCTTGCACAGTTTTATTATAAAACGTCGTTTAACTAAACTTGGTTTATGCGGGGTTTAAGACGGCTTAAACGCCGTTTATATTTTGGTGCAAGCGAAAATGTCAAATTAAACTCGGTTTATCATTAACCTAGTTTAATAATATATGGTGCAAGAGCCTATTAAACGCCGTTTATATTTTGGTGCAAGCGAAAATGTCAAATTAATCTCAGTTTATCATTAAATTTCGTTTAATAATATATACGGTGCAAGAGCCTAATTACCGTTAAAGTAGTTTTCTCAAACATGTTAATTTTTATCGAGTAACGGCCTCATCAGTTCAAATGGTATATGTATGTTATTGAAAAGAATTAATTTATTATCAATCATTTAATTTCTTTTAATTAAAAATAAAAAAAAATATTTTGATAACATATATAACCAAAATTCTTACAGTTATATATATATATATATATATATATATATATATATATATATATATATATATATATATATATGTATATATAAATATATATATATATATATATATATATATATATATATATATAATATATATATATATATATATATATAATATATATATATTAAAAATTTCTCACTTCACCTTATATATATATATATATATATATATATATATATATATATATATATATATATATATATAGGCTTGCCATATTTTTAGTGGGTGAAACCGGGACACATTAATATGGGATGGCCTTACCAGAGGGGGTATACGAGCGGGGTCCTCCCCTAGAAAGTTTTTTAAAAATCGGTAGCGAAGTGCTGAGTTTTGAGCCTTTTCTTAAGCTTCCGCAAGTGATGGGAGGATATAATCTGGAACCGGAATTTCTGCTACTTAAAAAATATATTTTTTTTCCGCTTCAATATTAATTTTTAAAGAGAAAGAAGTGTTAATGAAGTAAATTCAAATTACTTAATAAAATATTTAATTGAACAATTACTAGTCTTTTTTTTATTTTCTTGTAAAACTACAACTTTTTTTTAACTACAAACACTATCATAAGAATTTTTTTGTTGAACTAAAAAACCAATTAATTAATTTGTTGACAATGTTAATCTTTGCTTTCAAAACAAACTGCTCATGTCTCTCTATCCGATAAAGTTATAGTGTACATATCTCCACTAGGTAGCGCCCACCCTTCTCATAGGCTTGTTGTAATAATAAAACTACTTACAGCCATTATTCATTACTTTTTACCTCTCACACTCGTTTTCCGGGACATTGATAAAACCGGGTGGGACACCGGGACAAGAGCAAGATACCGATACGTATGGCAAGCCTATATATATATATATATATATATATATATAAATATTTATGTATATATATATATATATATATATATAAAGGAAAGGAAACACACGTGTTTCATTCCTCCCTGAAGTATGTGTCAGGGAGGCGGGCAGCTTGAGTTTGGGATTAATTCCTTCAGCCAGCTCAGAGGATACACTTGTATGTACAAGTGTATTAAGGATAGGTGAGACGGGATATTTATGGAACATAGGAAGTGTGGGTAGGGTTCAGAGGATTAATACTAGCCCAGCATGAGGAAACCTCTGAAAAAAACTCATGGCAGACCAGTCGGCCCCGGGGTTTGAACCCGAGACCTCCCAAATACTAGCCAGCGTACCTAACGTACTCAACTAACTAGCTTGGTATATATATATATATATATATATATATATATATATATATATATATATATATATATATATATAAAATTGAATTTCAAGAGTACTCACAAAATGATCGAACCTAATAATGGACTTTGGATCAATTAATTATAAACTTGGTGAAATTAGTTAGTACAAGGATTCAGGGTACTCTTGTTTTCTTTTATCAATGCTGATCTATATAAAATTTCATATTATTAGTATAAATGGTACAATGCGAGAAGAAGTAACAATAACACTGTCATAATATTGGATTCCCTGTTGAGAATAAATCTGAGAACAAAAGGAGGATCCTTTGAAGATACTTTCAGATTTAAACTATATGGAAGAAAAAAACTTTTCTTTCAAAGCTTTATTTTAGTGATATAATTAGGTGACAATTATACGTAGTCAATAAACAAAATTCACAGTCTCAACTAGTATCAATATGAATCAATGTTTGTAAATATTTTGATGAAATTATCAACATGATGAAAAGCTTCTCAATAATATTATATGGTTGATCTGTAGCTATGATAATGAAAAACTTAATAACTGAAAAAAAAATATAATGAAAACAGCCAATTTCCTTAATTCAATTAGAGTAAAAATATCTTGTTAACTTTAGCAGCCTCTCCTTTATAAAAAAGTATACTTCTGAACAAAACTTTTTCATACTTCATGTGTTTTGATGACTAGTCTACAATTAAAAAATTTAATCGTTCCTCAGCATAAACAGCTCTCTTCAGACAGTTCCTCAGTTGATTGAGTTATTTTAAAGCCATGTTTTTCCATTGATTGTAACTCTAAACGTGCTCTGTTACTATTAACCAATTGATAAGCAATATCAGTAAACATTTCCTCAATGCCTTCATTAGTTTTACATGATATTCTATAAGTATTAGTTATTAAACTATGACATTGTTCACTAAAAAAAAGTTGGTTACCAAATATCACAAGTGCAATTTGGATATCTCACCAAAAGGATTCAATTTCTGCATCAGTTATTTGAGGGGGCTCAGAAACTAAATCTGTTTTGTTTCCACATAAAAATATTTTTGCAGTCTCTGCGTAAGTAACAATATCGAGTAAATGCTGAGAGAGAGTATGAAATGATGACGGATTGTCAAGAGAAAACACTAAAATAGCTGCTTCTGAGAACTTATAATAACTAGAAGTTATCGAAGCGACTCTTTCCATCCCTCCAGTGTCCCAAAGTTGAAGCTAGAATAAAAAATCATGAATGTATATCACAGAAACAGATAATTTATGGTATATACCTTCATGTTTCTGTCGCCTATGCGATATATTCTATCAAAGTTATCCAAACCCAAAGTACTTTTTCTATCAGTTGCTGTAACGAATGTATTATTCGTAAACCTTCGAAATATTGAGCTTTTTCCAACTCCATATTCGCCACAGAGTATTACTTTTTGTTCTGGAACTTTTACCATAGCCATTTTAGGATTTATGTATAAATTAAGATAAAGAATATCAACTACAATGTTTACAAATAAATAAATTCCTGAAAATTTGACTTCGGACTAGTGATGTCTGGATACGTATCCAAATTTCCGTTGAATCCGAATATTGAAAGGATCCGTATATTCCGGAATCAGTCTGTGTGAATACGGATTCGGAATATTTGGATACGGAATCGAAGTGGATGGCTAGTAATGAATGGAAATAAATTCCGAATGCGCGAAGCGAATGCGCCATGAAGGTTGGATACGGAACCGGTGGCGGTGCTGGCAATCGTCACTGACGGTTGCCAGCAGCGGTTCCTTATCCATCGTCTATTTTCACTCCCTACATTTGAATAAAAAATTTTATACGTTACGCGGTTACGCCTGCAGCGTTGCTAACTGAATCAATTTAATGGTAGATCTAAATATTTTTAATGAGGAATACCGATCTTTCAGGAATTATTTGAAATCTTCAATTTAATTTAACTTCTGACAAAATTCGTAACACTACCTTGTTTCGCATAAAAATGTATGTTATAATATTTAAAGCTCAAAAAGACGCGGTGTGAATTTTTGACAAAAAATATTCTTAAATATTTTGCATAATTTTTCATAAAATATTGCAGTGTAGGTCGGAAATCAAACAAAATTGATATGAAAATTTGACAGGTATTTGTGTTTTGTCAAATTTTTATGTTGTTTTTCTGTTATTCACGCGTTTTTTATACACGCTGCAATATATTCATGAAAATTATATCAAATATTTACGAATTTTTTTACCAAATAAACCCGTGTCTCACGGACTTTAAAGCTCTCTAATTATTTTTATATTTATTCTGTTGTTTAGTTCTTCATTTTATTTTTATTTGCTCTGTGCGCTGTTGCGTTTGCATAGAATTCGTATCCCATCCGATTCCGTATCCAGTCCGATTCCGTATCCTTTGGTCGCCCGGGTCCGATGTCGTGGTGTATTTATGGTTGCCTTTTATATGATTGAACTTTTGGATACGTATCCGGGCACTGGATACGGATTTTTCTTGGTTCCGAATACGAATTATCCGAATATCGAAAGGATACGGATATTTACAACACTACTTCGGACTTGTTTTCTTGAGTAATTTTTTTCTTCTTCCTCCTTTTTTTTGGACCCGCCTGTGAATATCATTGGTGCAATCAGAATTAAAGACAGAATGAAAATGATGTGTTCAGTTATTAATCTGCCATTGCATGAAATTTCTTTAATTTAAACTTTTTTTCAACAATTATCCTTTGTCATTTATCTTTTCTTGTATTTAATGTTGATTTTTGTTTTTAGCTAAATGCATACGCATCCATATTATATATGTGTATGTGTGTGATGATTATACTGAAATTTTTTTTTCTAGAGATCCATTCGTTTTGTTTCAAAACTAATTTATATTAGATGAACTTGATTAATTTTTTATTGTTTTGATATGTTTTAACGGTTTTTTCATCGTAGCAAAGAGATAAAGAGAATACTACAGAACACTAATAATATACTTCAAATTTTCAACAAATCTGTGGTTTTAGTCATTGCTAAAATTGATTTAAATTTTTTTTGAAATTATAATATTACATAATGATTAAACTAAGATTATCCACTACTACACTACAAAATAGTACAAGAATTTGAGAAATTGATAGTTAACATTTAAGCTAACAAAATGAATAAAAGGTGAGGTAATTGTATTTTCAAATGTCATATCTGAAGATTAACAGCGAAAAAAGAATTATTTTTAATGTAAATAAATAAGAATGAATTTTCAATTACCATAACATGAATTTCAGGAGGTGCACGCAACCTATTAGAATGTGGATTGATGGTGTAAGTTATACTATTAGGAAACAAGCTGAGCCAAAATTGTTCAAGCAGAAAAATTTATCCAAAATATCGAAATTAGATCAGAAAAAAGAAAGATTGTTCTCTACAAGATTCCGCTTGCCATCGTGAGTAGTGCTTCAATATATTTGGGAGATTTTTTCAGTAATTGTTCAAATGTTTTCTAGTTTATATTATATTAGATTGGATAAATATAGAGAGCCGCAAATAAATATTTTGGAATCAGAAACTAATACTGTTGTAACCTACCCCAAACATGGAACAGAAGGTGTTGTGGAAATATCAGGTGACTCTGAAGAATCAATTGAGGAAGCAAGAATACAATTGCATTCTTTTATAGCAGAGGTACGTGAACAAATTTCTGCTCTGCAATTTATCTCCATACCCCTCCTCAGTGATGAAATAAAGCAAAAGTTTGAAGTATTCAAGGTGGGTAGGGAAATGAATTTACTTCTAATTACAATTCGACACTTTAATTAAGTATTTTAGTATAATATATTGGCTGAAAACTATCAAGGCGTTGAAGAATCAATTTTTCAAAGTTCATTAAAACTGCATCTGACAGTTGTTGTTTTCACTTTGTTAGATGACCATGAGAAGATAGAAGCTATTAAAACACTACAAGAGTGCAAACATCTCCTCTCAAAGTAAGCACATTTATAATAATGTTAAAAAATATACTTCCAATTTCAGATATTTTTTCCATAGTGGGTATATTGAATACTGTTATTTTAACAAAGATTGAAGGATTGAAAATATATATCATAAATAATGGTAATAAAGTCTGCATCATGTTCAACTGATGAATTTGAATGCGAAAAGATTTTTTTTTATATTTTAAACTAGTTCAGAATATCTTTGCAAACTGATATTGATTTTCATTTGTTATTTTTATGTATTCTTACATCATTATATTGCCATTAGTTTCTGTATGGTACTATTAATATTATTATATTGAAATTTAATATTTTAGGAAAGATAAACAAAGTTCAAATCCAATGAAAGTAAGGGTACAAAGTTTAAATTGCATGAATAATAATTTATCAAAAGTAAATGTGTTATATGCTGAAGCTTCTTTAACTGATGACTCTGAATCCGAAATAAGTTTACAAGAAATTGTCAATGCAATATCAAAGTGCTTCTATGAGAAAGGTGAGGCATAAATTGATTAAAAGAGAATTGTCTATAAGATAAAATGATAAGAATAAAATTTAAATTTTCCCTATCAATTCCAGGGTTTGTGAAGGGGTACCAAGAGAATGTAAAGCTTCATATGACTTTGATGAATACAAAGTATAGGAATAGAATGAAAGATAGCCCCAATAAAAAATGGATTAAAAGAGAAACTTTTAATGCAACTCAAATTATGGAGAAATATAAAGATTATTACTTTGGAGAAGCAATTTTTGATACTGTTCATCTATCATTGATGTCCAGTAAAGGAGAAGATGGCTTTTATACTTCCCTGGGTTCCATAAAAATATTTGAATGAAATTCAGATGAGTGTGACAAAAGTGCATTCAAAATTTTGAATGGGCGATATAAAGCATATCATATCAAAATGTACAATTTTTATGATATATTATTGTAAAAAGACGATTCAAGCATATATTATATTTTAAAAATATTCTGATGTTGATAGATATTAGTGGTAAATAAGAACAGAAATTATGTGTTTGTATTTTTGGTAAAGTTTGAGTAAATATGTACTTTAATTTTTATACTATTTCAATTTGACGTAAAGGTTATTTTTCTTTGTTTTTCAGTTGTATATCAATAACGATACAATTAATATTTCAGTATGAGATACATAATAATTGAATATTGGAGATCATTACTGGAAAGATTAGCGCCTAGCCTACTGGTCTTTGTCCCTTTTTACATTATTTGAAGATCTATCTCGGAATTCAATGTATACTCATTTTCTGAAATCATAAAATGCTTTATTGTTAGTGTCGGAAGAAGAGCCTCGAAAAGTGCGTTATGATGCAAATAAAATTAGAGTATCCTTGAAAATAAGTGGATACACAGTAATTTTATATTTAAATTAATGTGCTTCTTTTTCTAAAAATATATGACCACAAATTTCAGAGTGCATTAATATTTAACTTTCATTTGCTTCAACTTTTTTCATACCTATTTTAGAAAATGATAAATGATTGCCACTGTTGCCAACTATAAAATTTCAGAATTCTCAAATCGTAACCTCAAAATTCACCAGATTTCACCAAATTTGAGATTCAAAATACATCATTAAAAATGGATCTGATGAACATAAGGTCACGGACATATGTCGTAATTCCTTAGGGCTTAGTTGGAAAGAGGGGTTATATTTAAAATTCGCTTATTATTGTATTTTTCACAGAATTAAGCGGGTTTTAAACATTAGTGTTAAAATTAAGGGGAAGGGTGTAAAACTTCAAAAATAAAATACCTTGTTTTACCCCAGGGCTGCTCATTATTGCAAAAATCGGTTATATGCACTTGCCCTATTTCTATTGGAACAAAGTTTGTTTTGAATAAACAAGTACTATAGAAATTTGACACAAAAGAGAATATTAAAAATATTTATTTAAAAAAAACAATTGTTTCCAAGGAAACTATAAAGAAAATGTCTTATTCTGAGAACAAAAATAAAATACATTCATACAACTTCTTAATAATAATATTTTTTAAGTAATAGATAAATAGAACCATTAGAACTAGAAAACAGATAAAAGTTGGGTTATATGTCATGTTCAAGGGAAGTTGAAGCTCGGATGTTGGAAATGCTGAAATTGGCGCGCGGTGTTGCCTGTTGTGTTGATACTTAAACAATACAACTTCCAACGGTCGCAGCAAGCAAAAGCACCAACTAAAATAGTAGTTGGCGTGGCGCCCCCTCCTGCCGCTGCAAGCGCCAGCATTTCAATTTCAATAGATATTCTCCAAATGAAATCAGAAATACACCAGCTTTGAGACACTCCTCAAACTCTTCTTAAAATTCTCTTTGGCACACTGAAATCCGCCAGTTTTGGTGAAAAATACACCGAGTTGGCAACACTGATGATTGCACTAATAAAATCCATAATACAGTACAGTAAACAGTAAGTACAACTAGGGTATGTTCAGTAGTCATTATTCTAGGTAGATAAAAACTATCACTATTTTTTGTAAATGTTTGCGACTGCAGATTTGCTTGAAAATGTAGTAGTACAACGAAACTGTAATCGCAAACTTATAAATGAAAATAGCGATAAAAACAATGTAAATTATTTCTCATTTATTGCTTTTAATTTGGGTTAATCTTGTTATCCAGGGGGGCCTCATAATATATTCCATTTTACCTTCCGATCCATGCATTCATAATTAAAATTTTTCAGTAATTGCATATCAAGGTAGTAGTTGTTTTCTATAAACAAATCATAGTTCCTATGAAAATATCCATGCATATCCAAATTCTTTTAAATTAAAATTTAAAATAATACAAAATATTAACCTGAAGAAATTCGAGAAAGACGTAAAAGAATATTATATTCAACAAAATCCACTCTAATTTTACTGTATACAATTTCATTATGAAGATAGAATTAGTTTATAAAGCAATATAAAAAGTAGTTTTGTAAATTATACCCTCTACGCCAACAGTTTATCTAATTGATAGTTGTATTTTTGAATAAATAAACAAACACTGGAAACTCTAAATCTACAAAAGTACAACTAAAATTATACGTAAAATCCTACAAATTTTTATTTTCAGAAACAGTTTCAACAAATTTTTGTAACATTTTTTCTACTTATTTAGTAGAAAAAATATGTTGCAACGCAGTATTTCTGCGTTGGCCAGTTATCAATAACTATTGAATGTATAATGGCTCATACAACTAATTAGTTTTTATATCGACTATAAAAGTATATTTCTGAAAACTAGAAAATAATAATAGGACAGACAGGGGAAACATCAAGAACTATCTTCTATTCTATGCTTAACGTATACGATTTGTCTGTGCTTTTACTCTTTAGTTAAATGTTAACCTCTGTAATTAGGTAGTCAATAGTCATTAATAAGGTTATAAATAACGTGGAAATTAGATATTTTAGTATATTTCCATAAACCATGAAGAAAAAGCGCGTTTCGAAAAGAAACAAAATATCTTGGCGAAAACATGTTAATATAGACGATGTAGAAAATTTTCTGGAAGATCAAAGATTGGAGGAAAGGTTAGGAGTAAAGTCATCTCTAACTAACCAGCAATTGTTTACTATAGATAATACTCCTTCCTCAGATGTAACGAAACTATCTAAGAAAGAAAAATCTAGATTGAAATTAGCAAATCCTAGATGTTTCCAACTTCTCAAACCACATACTAATGTACCAGATCCAATTTCTAAAAGAAACAGGGTACGTTCAAAAGAAGAAAGGAAAAGTAAGTTTGTGAAAATGAAAGAGGAAGAAAGAAGAATTAAAGGTATACTCAAAGCTAAGGAAGTTGACTCTATTAAAGGTAAAGAATTATATGAAAAACAAAAACTTCAGTTGCCAAAAAGAGGTGAATTTTTGAAGGATGTTTGGGAGGCACAAAATGATATTACAAAACTCAACGAATGGATAAATGAGGATGCAACAACACATAATTTACGACAAACAGGATTTTATTTGAAGAAAGTTGTACCAAGTGTGAATAAAAAAACTTCAGTTTTACCAACTATTGAACCGCCACATCCTGGAGTATCTTATAATCCATCATTTGAAGATCATCAGAATTTATTAAAAGAAATTGCAACTAAAGAGCAAGGACTCATCAAAAGAGATCAACATTTAAATAGGGTAACTAGGAACATTTTCAAAAGGGTAGCTGCTGGTACTAGAGATAAAGTATGGTTGACAGAAATGTCTCAAGGTTTACCTTTTGAAAATAATGGAAACAAAAATGAAGAATTAGATGAAACAGATGATGAATATAAAAGTATAAATCCTCCTGTGGAAAACAAAAAAAAAACATTAAAGCAAAGAAGAAAACAGAAAGAACAATTGCTTGCTAAAAGAATGAAGAAAATAGCTAAAATTGAAAAGAAAAAAATTTCTGATATGCATAAACTTAGGGTTTTGAAAGAACAAGCAAATCTTGTAGATAAGAAAATTTTAATTAACAAACAAAAGAGGGATAGATATGCTGAAATGAAAAAGAAACAGACTAAAAGATTGGGAGCTCAAAAGTTTGAAGAAAAAGATTTGGAATTCAACATGCCTGGAGATCTAACTGGAACTTTGAGGGGTGTCAAAAAGGAATCAAATTTGCTTGTCGATAGATTTTTGAGTTTGCAGAAAAGAAATGTAATACCTCCATCTGCTACAATTCAAGCTAAGAAAGCTAAGTTTAAGCGTTTTATCAAACCTGGTCATAAGGATGATTGGAAATCTACTGTAGCTGGAATTGAAACTCCTCCAATGAAAAAGAAATAATTACATTCTTTCATTTGACTTGACTTTTTTCATTTTCATTTATCCTCTACATGAAATCCTAGAGTTGGAATGGAATATAATTAATTATATATTAAAATGATTTACAAAATTGATCAATATTGCAATTTCCATATTTCCCAATACTCGTATGACAAGTAGACTTAAAAAGTTCAAATCCAAGAATTATATTCCAAAAATGTCTATAATTCTATGAAAAATTGTGTCAATCTTGCTTTTGAAAATCTCTTCTTGATTTTTATTATATTGTGTGAAAATACACATTTTTATTATAATAATAATAATATAATTATTATTATTATTACATTTTTATTAGCGTTTACATCAAAATGTTACTTGGGAATATAGTTGCTTCTTATGTAATGAACACATGAACGAAATTGACTAATATGATGACTATTTTGAAAAGTAACAGTATTTGACTAGCTTAAGATCAACATAAGGTCTAGCCCGAATAATTGATTCGATGTAATTTTTTTAAAATTACGTTTAAGGGTTCTCAATACTAAACGAAATGTTTTGGTATAATAATCTGATATAATGAATCTTTTTTTCAATTTAATTAAAGAGCTTTGTGAATTAGTGACAACTGGAAAATGTACTTAGTTAAATTTGTAACAACAGATATCACCTAACAGTTTTTTGTCATCACAATGTAGTGATTATTGATGGACTAAGGAAGAACTAGTTTATCAGTCATCAATAAGTACTGATCCAATTTCATTACCTACAATAACTAGAAGAAAGAGTTGTCATTCATGAAGATTTCGAAAAGAAATCAAGTTATGTTCATAATTGGTTTAACTTCAATAATTGAGGTACGCAAGATATATGTACTATAGTCGAGTCTTATAATACAATAGATAAAGTAAAGGTACCTACTAAAAATTGATTTCATTTTCTCCTTGATGTTATCCCTCAGCAAGTTTTTATAAAAAAATTCGATTGCTTCAAAAGCGAGAGCATAGTAATATATTTTATATACCTATTTAAAAAGAAGGGTTATTACATTACATTGAACAGAAATTTGGAAAATAAATTATTAGTTACAAGTTACAACATAAAACAAGAACTGATTAGTTATTGTTTGAAGTTATTTTTCATATAAAATGTCGTTCAGATACATTCAAATTCTTTATAAAACTCACCAACGTTAAAAGTATCTTTATCTTGAAAGAAAATTTAAAAACCCGGAGCTTCATTCATATTTTACAAAACAATTTAAATTTTTAATACTTGACTAGACATAATTTACTTTTGGTTGAGGTTGGAGACAGACTATACTTTCTGGCATATCAATAAATAGTCAAGAGATTTAGTTTTGAAAAAGAAGTACTAGTTTCATTTGAATTCAGTTAGTAGGATCGCAAGACTAGAGCGTTAAGTGGAATTTTACCCTGGTTTGAAGTTCAAACCAAATTCCAATCAGTTTTAGCAGTGTCATCTTTAATAGCGTTCTCCATTGGTAAAACTGGTGCGGCACTGAAACTCGATTAGTTCTGTCACAAAACTGCCCTAGGGCAGTCCCAATGGATCACAAATTTTATAAATTCCGTTTCGGGTTTCGGTAACACTACAGCTGTTTTTTTTTGAGGTTATGTTAGTTAAGTTCCGCTTTTTTATTTTTTATAGTAAAATTGAAGATTTTCTTTGTTTATGAAATGTAAAAAAATTACCCAAGAAATAAAACTTCAATTTGAAATTAATAACGAATAAGTAACCCTTTGTGTCCCTATTGATGACTGTGATACGCTTTTTAAGTTGACAACTGAGTATTTTTATTTAAACTTTTTCTGACCAGACTGCTTCTTGAGAGAGTGTGCTTTGATTACAGATTACGATGAATTTATCTGTTCTTACATTATTGATTTAATAAATAATGGTATGGTTTCATTGAAAGAACCTCTACCAAATATTTATAGAATGGAAGGTTTTGACAGGTAGGTTGTATGCTAAGGTAACCATGCAGTCAGTAATTTACCTTGTATAAAGTGTATTCACTGATTAAGATTTTTTTCTAATTTTGATCTGTAAAACTTTATATAAGTAATTATAAAATGCAAGATATTTCCTATAAGGTGATGAAATTAACTATTATTATATGTTAGCTGAAAAAACTGGCAAAACAACTAATTAATATTATAACTCTTGCAGTACATATATTTATTCTCTAAAAATTGGTTCAAGTAACTATATAAAGTTTAAATCATTCAATAACAATTTTCTGGATTATTTTCACACAACAAAATGTATATTCCATTATATTTAACCGTCACGAAGTAGTACAGGAATAATTTTTTATTAGATCATGGTAAAACTTTATAAAATTATTAATTTAAAGTTCTCAATATTAAGTATTCTGTTATTAATTCAAATCAAATAACTGCACTGACCCCGGCACGAGCTCTCGTACCTCGTGCCAAAAAACATGCACTCAGTTCAATTTTTATTGCCCTAGTTTCCCAATGGATCAAGAACCCCTCACACTAAGCTTACCAATGGATCATAAAAATTGCACTCAGTGCGCACTAGTTCTACCAATGGAGAACGCTATAAGTGTTAAGTCCGTGCACCATGGTATCAAGAATGCGCATGTAATGTATAAGGTCACTTTAGTACAATGGTCTATCTCCAGCGGTAAGATCAAAAATATCTGCTAAAAGTCTCGGTAGGTAATATTTCAAACAGACTGACGGACTTTATTGTAATGTTAAAACGTTTGATTGATATCAAATAACACCTAAATTTTCACAAAAAAATAAAATTTATAAAACTTAAGGATATGTAGAAAATGAAAAAAAGAAATATATTTTGCGTTTGGTCTATCTCCAGCGGTAAGATCAAAAATATCTGCTAAAAGTCTCGGTAGGTAATATTTCAAACAGACTGACGGACTTTACTGTAATGTTAAAACGTTTGATTGATATCAAATAACACCTAAATTTTCGTAAAAAAATAAAATTTATAAAACTTAAGGATATGTAGAAAATGAAAAAAAGAAATATATTTTGCGTTTGGGAGAGTAATGAACACATAGAATGGAAAAGAACAGAGTTTGTGGTAAATAATTCTAGCATTAAATCAAATATAAAATTTAATAAATTCACAGTTATATTTGGAACTAAATACATTCAGACTTATTTCATGCCTTCTATTATTTTCTTATTACCTATAACTATGATATGTTATGCATAATAATGGTGGTTAATTTACATAGAGTTTACATTATTTACACTATTTTTTAAAGATCACCTAAAAATAGGAGTTGGTCCAATTCAATTAATTTACAATTACTCATTGAGTATGTAAAAAATCCAATGTACAAATGAGCAGAAAACAATTACAATGTTTACCTATAAGGAAATGTATAAAAAGTAATTACAAATATAAGTAAGATTTTCCTTACTGTCGATGACAAGCAGATGTCGATATTACTTAATTTTTAAAGATTTTTAATCAGTCATATCTTCAAATTCCGCTTTGTCATGCATAGCAGTTTTGTCTAATTCTAATTAATTATATTTACAAGTCTTCATTATAGTAATGAACACATAGAAAATGTATTACTAGTTATTTATGTTTTAATATAACAAATTAAATATCGTCTTATGTCAACATACTGATACCTATCTACGATAAGAAGTGCGCATTTGAAAATTCATTCCATCGTAATAATTAGACTACAGATTTGTCTTTTCATTATTACCTTCCGGACATCAACTTCTTCATATATTTGTTGATTTCTAAGATATTATGAAGCGAATTGTTTTCCGATGGATAATTTATTGAAATTATTGAATCATTGCTTGAATGCTTTACTATTACATTTCAAATATTATGTATTTTTACAAGATTTTAGTTAAGAAATTTTTTCATCCAAAGTTTTTCTGTACATTAATTATTCATTCTTCACTCTTGATCGAGATAGATGATTTAAAATTTCATAATAGATATTTCCTATACAAATTATAATAATATAATATTCTAATAAATACTATTTATTATAGGTATATATATTTGAAAGTATTATTTTAACAAATGCTAAAATGAATTATCCGTTTATCTTAATAGTTAAATATTTCATATAGAAAACATTTTTATATATATCAAATATCCTCATAAATCATTGAGTTCCCATTTTAATTATACTCTGTAATTAAATTTGAATGATTTTTAAACTAATATTTAAGTTTATATTATAGTTTTCAAGTCATTAGCACCACTTTCTAAAAATTAGCAATTGTATTTAATCAATATTTTTTTGAACCAGTAGGTCAAATTTTGGAAAGAGGTAGAGGTTAACTTATATTAGCTCATATTTTTGAGAAAATATTTGAAACATTTCGTACCTACTGACTTATCTTCAAAAGAATCTTCTCATTGTAATTTGAAATTAATTTTATTTACATCATTACTGTAAAGCGTTATTTGTTCCGATATCTTGGATACATTAAGTACAAAAAATCATATTCTGAACGATATTTTAGAATAATATTCTACATCATTATTCAAATTTAAGGATATTTCTCTTGTTGACTCATTGAATGAAATGCAGTACCTAATGAAATTCGTATATTTAAATAACTGTGGGATCCTTAAAAAACGGGGCTTAACCAGTTGTTTAAAATTAGCAGAAATTGATCCATTCTATCAATAATCTCAAAATTCCTTTTTTTACGAGATCTATATTAGCTCCTCTTGTAAATACTCAACAAACTATGTAGATAAATCTTAGGTTTGGAAAGTCGATTTTAACCTACATTTTAATGTACTGTGTTGAAAATTATGAATTAAAAAACCTACTCAATGGCGGAGTAGTCAAGTAAGTGAAATATTCGGCAATATTTGGAAAATTCTAGTTTCATTTTCGGTAGCTTTTGTGAAGAAAAGAGTGCACTATAAGACTTGGGATCCCATAAGACTTTAAAGTAATAAATAAACAAAATAAAATTTAAAGAACTGAATGTTCGAAATGAACATAGATAATCTTTTGTTCTTTCTTTTTAATGCGCAGGGCTATTTGACCATTAACGAAATTCACAGATGTCTTAACCATTCTCGTTTCTGTGGTTGAAATTCAAGATTCGAAGGTAGATTTCCTATTTTGAAGTATGTTTTTAATTTTCGTGCTGGACTGTGAACAATATTTGATTGGTTGCCCTTATTGAATGTTTTAAGAAATACTTGAAAATCATTTCAGTGAGTACTTAAGCCAACAACTTTTTTCATTCATAATTGTTGACAACTACTCACTCTATTTTTCGTATAGCTTTATACAAATATACTGCCATCACAATTAGAAAACGTACAAATCAAAAGTGATCTTGAGAAGTACAATTGTTGTCCTTTGGCCTAGGAAGCATTACTTCCTCGTAGGGTGGGACGTTAGCTTTTTTGAATTCGTCCCTAATTTTTTCCACTTCCTTGAATACACGGAGAAAGTTTAGTCCGGCTAATTTTTTCAAATCTTCAACGTTCCATTTTCCCGTTCCTATTAGTTCCGCGAACAGGTTTGGATAGGTCGAGACGTCTTCCAGTCCTTGTGGTACGCTGTAAACAAAATAAAATAAAACGCCATGTTTTTGACATTCAAAATCACTTCATATCATATTATGTTTCCATAGATCAATTTTACCGTAATAGATAATAATTAGCTTCTAATCTTTTAGTTAATAAACCAATGTAAAATCTATTTTATATATATTTTATGTACGTTAGGTTTAGTTATCGAAATTTGGCAAAGGAACACATTTAATTTATCGGTTACGTTTTGTTATAATGTATTAAAATTGATCACTTAACAAAACCCACATGAAATAGAATTATGTAGGTCAAATCGGTTTTTCATATGGACATGAATATTTGTAAAGAAGAATGGAAGTATTGGATGTTTTCGAACTATCATAAACATAATTATGGATATAATGAAATATTAAATTTTCTTCAATTTGACTGAAAAACGATAGAAATACTCTAGTGTAATTAATTTATTTAATTACAAAGAGTCTCTATAACAATATTTTATCTTATTTACCCGTTGACCCAACATAAGTGTTTGCAAAACTCTGGATATACTCACGAGAGAGCGCTCCGCAAATACTTGTTGCGATATACGCAATATTCAACAATCAGCTCATGAAAAATATACTAGTTGACCATAGTCAGTTTCATATATATATATCACATGAAGTGAACAAGGAAAATTCTTCTTGACTTTAAAATTGGATATTTGCAAATAAAAAATTTGTGATAAATGAAAAGATCATATATACGTTCTATAACAAAACTAGTTTCAGTTCAGTTCAGCTTCTAGAATTTTCTAATAGAAAATTCTAGAAGCACTTGTCGAATGCCGTATAGACCATCGATACTCTACAGCTATTATATAAGGTAAAACCGGGTAACATTGACACAACTCTCTAAAAATGCATGCGTGGATCTGGAAAATGACGGAATAGTCATTATTTTTATAGTACACACTGGCTGCACATTATAAGATTCTATTATGGAATAATATTGCACCAAATGAGTTTATATAATTTTTTATATTTCTTCTTTTTTTTTTCGTACAAGTATCAATGTTACCTTACCATCAGAAAACATTGACACACACTCTGAATTGAATAGAAATGAAATGTTTGCGCAACTTGGGTTAACATTGACTTAGTAATATTAAAAATAAATGAACCGAAACTGATATTTTAAATTTTTTATTATAAACATTGATAAAATAAAATGATTTCTCCTAATGTAAAGAACGGATGTTTCTAAAATTCACAAAACTTCCCTAAAATCTACTAAAACTAAATTGAAGAAAGTAAACAATCTAGCTAATAAATAATGAGAGGAATATTTCTATCAGTACAGAACAGTTCGCAATTAAATGTACTAAAACTCTTACTATATCATGTATTGGTAATATTGACTCATCACTGTTTTCAGAAAAGGTGAAACAATTTTCTTTTCTGCGAAGAAAGTTAACGATTATTTCTTCACTAGAGTGAACTATTTCAGTAACCTGACCAATGTAATGAATTAACCTGTCGGAATCTTTACTGTTCTTAAACTCGACCAGAACCCAGGTTCCAACAGTTACTTCGGTTTTATTGCAGTTATTAGTGATTTCATTTTTTATATTCTTGACTCCTAACAAAAACATCTTTGAACCAGTTAAAAAACTGATCAGCCTCCATC
This sequence comes from Cynegetis impunctata, assembly GCA_030704885.1. Taxonomy (NCBI): domain Eukaryota; kingdom Metazoa; phylum Arthropoda; class Insecta; order Coleoptera; family Coccinellidae; genus Cynegetis; species Cynegetis impunctata. Next base: position 1,231,255 of record JARQZK010004334.1, read on the forward strand.
CAACCAGAAGGGCTGCAATTATAGACAGCATTTTCTGGTCCATTCTGACACCACGTAGAATATAAGTGCAATCCTTTGAAATTAATATAAGGTGGAAGAAATTCTCCTGTAACGCTGCAGTAAACAAGTATGGTATAGCTAGATTTTGTTGTACTTCCCACAACTTTATGACGATTTGCAGATCCTTTACTACATAAAATTTTCTGTACACCACAGTCGGCTTGTAGACCAGTTTCATCGCAGTTAAAAATATTCTGCGGTTTTCTTTGCAGTTCAAGTCTTTCAACAGAGTTATTCAATTTATTATGAAAATCATCTAAAACTTCTTTAGAGCAAGCTTCTGCCCTATTTTTGGGAAGATTCTGGGCTACTCTCCGTCTTAAATCTCCTCTCCACCTTTTTTCAAATCCAGCGATCCAATCCTTGCCAGGGATTCCAACCTTGAAGTCGATCAATTCGTTTTAAATAATCCTGAACAAGGATTTTGAGATGAAAGCGGTCCATCCCAAATCCCCAATCTGCTAACTTCATCAAAATATGGACTACGTGCTGCTCTTCTTCTTGAGTTAGAATAGTAGGTCTACCAACTGATCCACATCTGTAGTTCTTCAATTGATTAATGAGAGTTGAACGGTTAATACCGTAGAGATCCGCGGTCCTTTTAATGCTCATGCCCTCTTTTTTAATACAATCCATGGCTCTCTTTATTGAGTCACTAGTGTAGGTCTTGTACTTACGTACGGCAGTAGATAGGCGCTTTTTTGGTGACATTTCTGAAATAAAAATGTTACCCTAGCTCAAAGCGTAGGGTAACATTGACATGTCAATTTTTACCTCTATGACCAAAAAACCTAATTTGTTGCTCAAAAAATTGAAAACATATTTGATTGAAATTAATTGAAAAGAATGTTAGCATATAACTTACCTAGTTCCTATAACAAGTCACAAATCTCGATTACATATCCTAATTACAAAGTTTTAGGTGCGTGTAAAACTGAAAAAAGGAATCAGGACGGATGAATAAAGACGCTGAGCTACTTGATGGCTGTGGTTCTAGTGACGCCGACGTTCGCTAGACGTTAGACCCAGTAACTAAAATGGCGCGAAATGGCTGCAGTATTGCCGGTAGTTTTCAAAATTTGCAATAGTAAAGAAATTATGTCAATGTTACCTCAGTGTCAATTATATATATATATATATATATATATATATATATACATATATATATATATATATATATATATATATATATATATATATACTTTTTACATTTCCATATATATATATATATATATATATATGCAGGACAGAAACAGGAAATGTAAAATTATCCAACGAACAATACACAAATAAATTTGAAATCGAGGCAGGGCGATGCGCTCTCCCCTAAACTGTTCGTCACACTGTTGCAGAGCATGTTGAACAAAATAAACTGGGACAACACGAATTAATGACGGAGAAAAATTAAACCACCTATGCTTCGCCGATGGCATCGTCTTAATAACAGACAGCATATCAGAAGCTCAGACTGTGATACAGAACCTTTGTGAGGCGGCAGGAAGGGTAGGTCTAGAAATAAATACTTCAAAAACCCAGTACCTATATGACTAATCTCATTTTGAGTGATTCCATCAAAATTAACAACAATAACATAGAACGAGTAGACCTATATAAATACCTGGGACACGAGATAAGTATTGGAAGAGGAAGAGGCAATCAAACACATGAAATAAAGCGTAGAATAGGTTTAACCTGGGCAGCTTATGGATAAGAACAGTTTTACGATCCAGTCTTCCAAGGTGTTTGAAAAAGAAGGCATTTAACCAATGCGTTCTCCCGGTTTTAACATACGGCTCAGAGACATTAACAATGACCAATAACAACATTCAGAAAATACAAGTCATGCAGCGTAAGATGGAGAGATCAATGCTGGGAATAACCCCTCCCAAATAGAACCATCAGAAACAACAGGAGTAGGAGATGCTGTCGAGACCATTCTACGTATCAAGTGGAACTGGGCGGGTCATGTGGCCAGAGTAACCGACGGTCGATGGACAAAAAAAAATTACAATGGAGACCAAGAGTGGAATCATACAGAACAGAGGACACCCACATGGAGTGATGACATAAGGAGACTCGCTGGAAACTGGATACTGATGGCACAGGACAGGAAGGAATGGCAAAATATGAGAGAGGCTTTTGTCCAGCAGTGGACAGTATAGGCATCTGAAAATAAGAATGCAGCGCCAATGTGGCCAGTCATAATATTGACATTGGAATATTTATGTTATATTTGTTTTGTGTTTATTTGTGTTTTCGAAATATAATTTTACCATAAATATAAAGGCTTTTCAGGCTTCTTTAGTGAACAAGTGTGTTACTGTGTATGTATTCTCATTGCTATTGAGGCGGTAGGTGATTATCATCATTTGTTTTGTAGCCAAATTGAGATAAATCTTAGGTTAGATCATGAGATGAATATCTTAATTCTCTGATTGACTCGTTCAATATGTACTCTAGCAGCTGCTATTTTGGCATTCAACAATGCTTCTTCTGTAGTCAACTGTTTTTTGTCTTTCAAAAATGGTGGCCTGATCGACTTTATTTTAAACTGTTGACAAATATCATCTATCAAGAAACCTTTGTCCACCATAATAGCACCCTGTGAGCTTTCTTACTTTAAAATTAAGTCACTTTGTTGGAAAATCGTTTTATCAGATGCTCTTCCCCCATATGGTTCACTAATATAAGTAATTAAGCCTCCAGGAGAAACATCTGTCATGAATTTCACTGTGTTATTAGATTTATACTGAGAGTAAAACCTCATCCTGCAGCAAAGGCACTTTGGTTTCTGTATAAAAATTTCTGTACATTCTAAGATGATTCGAGTATTTTCAAAACATTTTGGCATGTTTTTCTGTATTTCAGAATATTCTGGGAATCTTATGACACAACTAAGAACTCTACTCATAATGGGTAGCATTTCATAAATATATTTTTGGCATAATTCTTATGAAATGCCAAATAAAAGAGATAATGTCACATATGTAAGGTCACATTTCAATTTTGTCAATACTAAAACAATACGCTGTTTGATTGTTAATCTATGTGACCGTTGATCACTGTAAACAGATTGTACTGCTTTTACTATGGTATCTAATAGTTTTATATTATTGAGACCAGTGAAACTGTTCAGAGCACTATCTGTAGTCAGATCACACAAAGTAGAGACTTTAGGAGTATTCCTTTTTCCCTTCTACACAAACACGATATTTATCACCAGCTAGAGGAAAGGCATGGAAATTCACATTTGAACATTTCTTTGCCCAGGAAGAACACTGAGGAACTGAACAATAACGATTCGAACGACTCATAGCTTTCAAAATGATTGCAAATAATAAATATTTGTAAAAAATCACACAAAAACAAACACAAAACAAAGGAGAACGTAAGATGTCAAGATTTTCAGTTATTCTGATTGTCACCAGGCGGCGTAGCGCTTGTTTTAATTCGTCTATAGGCTGATGATGATAAAAAATTTTTAAACGGTTTTTCGCATCGAATATTGTTGTAATTTATAATAAAGTTTTAAAATACAAGAACAATCTTCCAAGGGAGCTGATTATATGTATTCCGCTACGTGAAATCTGCATTCACAATGCAATTGTATTGGGTAAAAAATAAGAGTCAAGTAAGCTGCTCTGAAGAGATCTAATACGATCCAGAGCTGTATGCAGATCTTTACATGCTCTATAATTCACTGTTGCATTTTGAACGCAGATTTGTTCGATAATTTTAAATTATTCAAGAATTTCTTGTTTACTTTATGTGGTATATGAAATTGACTGTCAATTAATATATTTTTCATGAATTGATTGCTTTATCTTCCATATATGCAAACACTCTCATCTCATTCGTTTTCCTACTCTGGAGCAAATTTCGATTAAGTTAAACTCGCAGGTTCACCTTTCGGCTCGTTTTACTCACGCGGCGTCTTCAGGACTTTCCCGACCAACCTGACGCCGTATTTGTCAAAATTTGGCAGTAAATTATAAATCGTTATTTATCGAGGGCGCGGCTTAGTCGAATTTCCTGTTCGGGATTCGAAACCGCAGGCGAGTTCGCAGATGCTGTTCAGTATCGCCAAAACTGGCCACCGCTTCCTTCTGCACCATCAATAACGTTCTCAGTTCCTTTGCACAAAGGATCAATTCTCCGTATCCCATCTCCGTTCTAGTCGAACAGTCTGGGTTGTGACAAATGGTCAATAATTAACTCTAAACACCTACTATGATATAGCTTCTGCGTGGATGATTAATTGTAAATATGATAAGCTTGAATAATTGTTGGAGAGATATATCATAATTCATAATGGGCAGTTGCATACGAAATTGTGAAAGTGGAATAAATAACTATAAATAGCGACATTACCAATGTTTTTCTTTCGTTATATGTAGGTACAGGGTGGGCCAAATTGGACACTTTTGAAGGGGAAGTCCTGTTTTTAAACTAGATAGATTATAACTAGGAGCGGTGTCTGAGGCTCAATTTTTATGAAAAACTTAATGGTGAAAACCGTATATCGATATGTATTATCATCGTTTATGAGTTACGGCATGTTTTTCGAAAATGTAAATTTTCGAAAAGTTGCTGTAACTTTTTTCCTGTCAAAAATTCTTTGGTTCTATTATAACAAGAAGAAAGGACATTCCAGTTCCGAAACATGTCAAAAGAATTTATAAAAAAAAACTGTATTTACACCGCTATCAAATATTTTAATTATTTACCAAATAATTTCAAAAATCACATAAAACAATTAAGAAGAAAGTTATGAAGGAAATTAAGGTTGAAATAACAGACTTAATATGCATAAGGCTATGCCAATGGTATGCCACATCTTTTAGTTTTAAGTTAGTCCTAAGTACTTAGTGTGTAAGCTGGCTCCTGAGCACAGAGGGAAATTTTCTCTCTCTCAGGTTTTTACATGTATCTCCTTAGGGAGAATCTTTGTAATTAAATTGCCAATAAATATTATCATATTATTATTATTATTAAGAAAACATTCTCGAACACTTTTTTACGTATAATTCAATGGTTTAAGTAATTCATTTTTTCAAATCATACATCAACAGTTATTGACGGAAAAATCATAAGTAATAACTATAAATAGCGATATTACCAAAGTTTTCCAGTTATTATATTATGTACAGGATAACTCGGTAACTATAGGAGATTCAAAAAATGGAGGTCGCATTCTCTGCTTTTGATGTGTAAGTCTTAATGAAAATAAATGTTTTAATGGATTACTTTTGGGTTTTTTTATATTTATTCCAAATAGGCGGTTGTCATCTATGTTCTACGAAACATCCTCATGAATTTGTCTAGAAAAAAAGAGGACGAGAATGCGACCTCCATTTTTTCTATCTTCTATAGTAACCGAGTAACCCTATACAAACATCTAAATTTGCCCACCTGTACATGATACGACCTAATCTAGTCAAATGCACAGAACGCAATTAGCAAAATCATTTATTTTCGAATACTGTAATTACAAAATAGATTTGCGGTTCCATTAAACTGCATGAAATAGATCGTTTCGTATGAATTATCATTTTGACATAAATGACTTTCAATTAAAACTGAAAACAAGAGAAGTTTCATGGCATTCTTGTACCCAATAAAATTACAGCGTTTTCGTAAAATAAAGGTTTTTATGACGAATAATGTGCAACCTCTTGAACTCACAACATTGTCATTTGAAGTAACTGAGGATGTCGATACATATTGAATATTTTATTGAATTAGCTGCAAACATCATTTTTACAGAAATTACACAGCTGCTTCTATTAGTTCTCTTAAGTGAAAACTTTTTCCAAGAAAAAATACTCCAAAGTTTGGATTTGATCGGTATATATATATATATATTATATATTATATATATATATATATATATATATATATATATATAATATATATATATATATATATATATATGAAATTCTTTGACATTTATTGTTTGAAATAATTGAATAAACAGGGCTGCTTTGTATATGCTATTCAGTCTAATATTTATATTCAAAATTGTAATTATTAGATGGTAAAGGGAAACCAAAGAAAACCTTAACCTACGTAATGTTTGAAAATAATAATAATAGGGTTCTATTTATCTAACAACAAAGAAATTAGTTATGGGAAAACATTAAAGAAGTGGAGTAGAATTATCGGTATAGTACCTTTATATGGAAGCAGCCGCCGTTGACACGTGTTTCGGACTCTTTGGTCCTCATCAGAACGGCGTAGCTAAGTATTGGATTGAAAATTTGGAGATGAAAATAGTTTAATAAATAAAATCCTCTGTTATGGAAGAAAATCACTTATTTGTGGTTTATTGTTTGAACTCTCCGGTATGGGAGATTTGGTCAAACTTTGCCACGAAGGCGATTAATTCCATCCGAGAGATCTCAGAAAGAGTAAATTAATATTAAAAAAGAAAATTAGTTTTGGGAAAATATTAAACAAGTAAAGCAAAAATTATCGGTATTTTCATCTCCAAATTTTCAATCCAATACTTAGCTACGCCGTTCTGATGAGGACCAAAGAGTCCGAAACACGTGTCAACGGCTGCTTCCATATAAGCGTACTATACCGATAATTCTACTCCACTTCTTTAATGTTTTCCCATAACTAATTTCTTTGTTGTTAGATAAATAGAACCCTATTATTATTATTTTCAAACATTACGTAGGTAAAGGTTTCTTTGGTTTCCCTTACCATCTAATAATTACAATTTTGAATATAAATATTAGACTGCTGAATAGCATATACAAAGCAGCCCCTGTTATTCAATTATTTCAAAACAATTAAAATGTCAAAGAAATTTCAATTTCGAAATGTTCGTGGTGAGGCGTCAACTTTTTTATAAAAATTGAGTTTTTAAGATTCAACCAGCCTGTTATTGCTAAATAATTATCAAAAGATTATATATATATATATATATATATATATATATATATATATATATATATATATATATATATATATATATATATATATATATATATATATATATATATATATATATATATATATATATATATTACTTATATATAAAATTCTCGTGTCACAATGTTCGTTCCCATACTCCTCCGAAACGGCTTGACCGATTCTCATGAAATTTTGTGAGCATATTGAGTAGGTCTGCGAATCGGCCAACATCTATTTTTCATCCCCCTAAATGTTCAGGATAGTCCACCCCTAAATTTTTATTTTATTTTTTAGACAACATTTTTTGTTTTTATTTTTTTATGATACAGCATACAAAAATACATACAATCTTAAATTTTCACCATTCTACGATGAGCCCTTATTTTTTATTTGTTAAACTCCTTCGAAATGACTCGACCGATTCTCATGAAATTTTGTGTGCATATCGGTTAGGTCTGAGAATCCGACAAAATCTATTTTTCATCCCCCTAAATGTTAAGGGTAGTCCACCCCTTAATTTTTTAGGAAGTGATTGAATTTTATACAATGTTCAGAGAAGCCAGTGGTATTTTTGTTTTGTAAAATTGACTTTTTATGTTCTTCAATACGAATATTTATATTCCTTCCTGTCTGTCCAATATAGAAAGCAGGACATTCGTCGCAAAATATTTTGTAAATACCACTGTTTTCTCCGATGTTAGATTTTTCTTTATTATTGACCAAGAATGACTTCAAGTTTCTTTTATTTGTACAAATTGACAGACAGGAAGGAATATAAATATTCGTATTGAAGAACATAAAAAGTCAATTTTACAAAACAAAAATACCACTGGCTTCTCTGAACATTGTATAAAATTCCATCACTTCCTGGATTTCAACAAAACCAAATTGTTACATTCAGGTAACAAGGGTAAACGCCTTGACCTTCTCGAAATTCTCGAAATAAGTACCGCCCATAATAGTCAATTACCCCTTGTAAACGAACAAATTGATTTTCAGGTATCACCTTTGCTTTTGTCTGTTTTATAAATTACGATGCAATACTCTCCTGTAGTCAGTCTTGATAATGAGTTCATAACTCGAAACATGTCGACTTTTCGTTACTGCTAAATACAGTAACTAAATATTTTTTATATTGTGAAACATAAGCCAAGTGTTTTTATTTTAAAGTTTATACTTTATTCTATTTTATTATCCAAATCTATATCGATAATTTTGCAGAAGTTGTATTCCATTTTAATCTAGTTTTGTCTAAACTTTCGTTAGGTTAATTGCCTACTATCAGTACCCGATGAAGATTTATCATATAAAGAAACGCGTAACTACATTTTTTAGATTACAGAAAATTCAAAATCATCTGCATTTATTCAATTCAATAATTGCTAGAAAATGATAATGAAGTAAGTTTTATATAATTTTGAAAATTGAACATGTTTTTCTAATAATATCAGTACACTTGGATTTCCCTGGACTCCTCGTCCTACAATGGATTAATAGTATACTCTTGTAGACACACAGAAAGAAAAATGAATAGGTCTGTAACGAGGTTAGTGAGGGGTCAGAACGGGTGAGGGTTCAGAAAATAAATGTCTACTCACTAGTTGATCCCGTCGTACCCTGCTCCCAGTCCTACATTGTCTACTCCAGCCACTTCTCTTATATGATTTATGTGAGCTGAAAAAATGAAGAAGCATTTTAATCAATATCAAAAATCCCGGCGATTGTATTTTCGAAGAAATAAATTTTGGTGCAGCGAATAAAATACGTTTCCGAACTCAGTTAAAAAACTCAATTCCAAGAAATGTAAGAAGAACTGAATATCTTTTACTACTGAATATTTCCTGATCTAAATTTAGTTTCATGTATGTTTTGTATAAATGTGGCCGTTTTCTATAATGATGATGAGAAAGTGGTGTATTAGCACTCAGTATCATGATTATAACCTTCTCTCTGGTTTTATTTATGAGACTCATTTTTGTTTTCGGTGTTCTATCAGTTATGCCAACTCCAGGGTTTTCTCCTCAAATTTAGTTGAAAAAAATCTATAATGGTAGTTTTTTTTATGGAATTAAATTTGTTGGGAGTATTTTTAAGGTTTGAATTTAATATCTCAACAGTTCTTCTTCATTTATTATTGCAATGAATAATTCCTTGGTCCGTCGCTGGGTAAAAGTATGATTTGAATTTAGAGATTTTAAAAATGGCATTAGGGGGAAAGTTTTCAAACAGTTGGCGACACTGTGTTTTATATATTTGACGGAGTATTTGAATTTGGAATCATAATTCAGTATTTCAGTCTCTGTTCTATTAACCCAGATAATTGTCACATAATGAATGCAGACCGCGAATCTCTAACACCAATCAGTGTTGCCATATGCCTATTTTTTTTCGAGCCAGATGATATGGAGGAAACGAGCGAAATTCATACTAGAACGAGCTTGTTCGAAAATGTTTTTTACTAGTGAATACCTATTTTTTGGAAATATATATTTTTAAGTATTAGAAGGGTATTAGTCATGTATTCGAAATACATACTACATCATTAGAAAACCTAACCTAGTTGTTTTTTGGGGTAGGGTGTAGGTTGGGATTCAAAACATAAGTATTAAAAACCAACACATTTTTTCTCTATATTTAAAAATTTGTGTAAATAAAAAAAACAAAAATATAAATTATTTCTTAAGGCAGTATTGATAATAACTGCTTTTATAACTGAAATAAAAAAACAAATAAAATACATTTTTCTTTATCTATGCTAACGTACAAATCACAACAAAAAAAGGAACTTCTGCAATAATACATATTAGCGTTAGGTATAATATATAAAAAAAACTAATAAAAATTATTATTTTTTGGCAATATTTTCCTTAAAACTTCTTGCTAATAAGGAAGGACTCGGAGTCCAAGAGTAGCAGGTGTCATTTTTTGCCAACTCTTTGGTATGTAAAATGTTGGAGCAAGTGTCGATATTTAAGCGATTACACACTTTGGTTTTTAATAAAAACAATTGGCTTTGGTTCGCTTGTCGATGATTCAGATTCCGATGGTGAGGAATTGATTCCTACAAATTTTGATTCCTTTATGACGGGCTCTTCTATGGTCTGAGTCAAATGAACAGTGGCAGTAGGAGCTGCAATGTTCATTTCAATGTGTCCCAATTCACTGTTTGCCCCAATTCCTTCTTTATTTGGTTTTCTTATAATGAACCTTTATGAAGATAAATATGAAATGTAGAAGTTTTAAGGTAGTAATGTTTAAAAATATTAACTTACTTTTCCATTGTAAGGTAGGGTAGGTACAATCAACGTAGGAGGTGTTGGTACAATATAACCAACAACAAAACAAACTTCTCAATATTTTACCTTTTACTTTTCGATAATTTAAAGCCTCCCTGTAAAGACGTTCGGAACCGTCGTAAAACTGTAGGTCCCTTCTATTCGTGTATCGCTGTATCACGCACAGCACGAGTAGTTGTAGAGAGGTCGCCACACCCTAAAACCGGGTACGGCACCACAAGAAGAAGAAAGAACAGCTGAGCCGCTGAGCGGTTGCATTGGGGTCATAGATAATAAAGACACGGATTGGGGTGCGTTAGTGATTTCTCTTGTTCGGCGGTGGTGCGTTCACGAATTACACTCGCCCACCCCGTGTAATTCAAAATAATCCAATGCAAGTAATCCAACACTCAACACCGTTCAGTTCAATTCAAGAGAGTTCAGAAATACTCAACTTTAACAAAATTTAGCAAAATTTAAAAACGAGCCAATTTTAATAAAGAGGAGTCAACGAGGAACTTTTAATTCAAACGAGCCAGATCTGGCTCGAACGAGCCACCTGTGGCAACACTGACACCAATAGTGGAATTTATAGGAACTTCTTTCAAACATCTCTGCTACTGCCATGATTAGGAAATATTAATTTGAGGTTATAATCTTCATGCGATATCTACTACACCACAATTAGGTATAACCATAATTAAATACATTTTATATTACTTAATTAAACCATAAAATAATTCTCTCGGACGTAGCAATTACAACAGAAAATATAATCAGATGGATATAAATACCGTGCACTAAAATTTCTCCTCAAATTTGCACGTGAGGCATCTCATATTCGAGTTTAAATACAGTATTCGGTAATCCTTATAATGTAAACCCATAAAGAGCTTATTCAACATTTGCTTCTCGTTAAATACATTGCTTCAAACGAAAATAGCATTAATTTAATACTTATATTTCCTATACGAATGAACGCAGCTGCATTATATATGTCAGTGTAAATTGTAGACACAATTTAATTGCCTCATTTGTTTATGTATTTCGGATGATTGAAATAATTTGCAGACCTAAATTGTTAATGTCAGAAATTCATCAAGGTGATCGGTTAGATTGTGATTACATTATTGGGAATAATTGTGTTTGTCATATTAATAACAGTCGACCGAAAACTGTAGATCATTTTGATGACTTTCAAGTTTATACATTAATACCACTTCGGTAAATGTAATTTCCTATATATAGGAATACAATAATTATAATTATTCACAATAGGGAAACCCTTAACATTTAACTAATACATAAAACTGAATCTATTACATTTCAACAAAGCCGTAGCCAGTATTTTTTCCAAGGGGGGCTAGGAGAGGCATGCTTGACAAAAACCTGGTTAATTTCACAATCATGTTTTTTCCAAAAAATAAAATTTACACAATAATCATAAAATATATGAGCTCAAATTTGAAAGCCATATTTGTAACTTACTTAAATGAGCATATGTAAAACTTAAATCAATCTATAGTTTTAAGCAGTACTTGTCTAGTCATATTAAGTGGAATTTAGTTACAAGTTTAATCATGTCATCCTTTGGTTACTGTACTTGTGTTTACTACTCATTTGCTACAACTTACGCTAGAAATTTGATACAAAAAATGCAAAATTGTTGCCTTAGATACTCATTCAACATAAAACGAAAAGAACATGTTACTCCACATTATAACAATCATAAAATCCTGAAATATGAGTTATTGTTTCTATGTCAATTTGCAGCTGTTATACATAAAATATTGAGTTCAGAGAGTCCCTCATACTTGAATGAACTCCTGGTTAAGAGAGAACTATGTCATTGTGTGAATGTACGTAGTAATAGTAGTTTTGATATACCATACCATAAGTCATCCAAGTTTGAGAGAGCTTTCTCTTATAGGGCTGTGAAGATTCTAAATGATAATCTGGATCTTTTTAATAACTGTATTAATATCAATACATTCAAAAGGTAGCTCAAAGAAAAATGTCTGAACTTTCAGATTGATTGTATACAGTGATTGTTTCGTTTTGGTGGTAGTGGAAGAACAGCTACAGCTGAACTTCCACCTTTTGTACTTATTTTTTATGTAATTCTTAGGTGCGATAAAGATTATTATTATTATTATTATATATGAAACTTACTTCGATATATTTACTCGTTATCGTGAACAGTTATATCAAACTTTGGCAATAGCTTAAGAAATAATCAATTAATTATTCATCGTTATTTTGAGTCTTAGTCTTCTTTTTCAGCTGGAATTGTTTTTCAAAACTTTCAGTGTCAGTTGAGCAATGACAAGTGGGAATAAATCCTGAAGCATTGTAATTTTGAGGCACGTTTTCACCCGTTTGAAAAAGTTTACCTATATAAGTTAGGGCGGTACTGTTTTAATATACTCTCTCAAAGTTTTAGCATTCATTTCATCATATTCAAATTGAAGTATTTTCTTATAATTTTCAATTATATTATCTCCGTTCTTCATATTCAATTTGAATCCAAATTCTACTCGGTCCGATAGTAAATCTTGATCTTTAATAGGTTCTTGCACCGTATGTTATTAAACTAAGTTTAATGATAAACAGAGTTTAATTTGACATTTTCGCTTGCACCAAAATATAAACGGCGTTTAAGCCTTCTTAAACCCCGCATAAACCAAGTTTAGTTAAACGACGTTTTATAATAAAACTGTGCAAGAGCCTGTAAGTATTTTGTATGTTAGGTATATATGTTGAAAATAATATAATTCCTATATCTAAGTTACTTATGTTACATTATTAGTATGTTATACGTGTGTCTTATGTTTATTTTTATAGATAATACATATATTAAAGAAGGCAAATACAGTGTTTAAACTTCCAAACTGAAAAAAACATTTTCCAAAAAAATTTTACATCTGCTTCATTTTCCAATTTCCTATCAGAAATAAATACAAATCATCGTCATATCTAGTACCTAACTTCAATTTCGAACTCACCTACAGCATCAGCAAGGGTTGACGTATCCTTGCAAGTCAAGAATTGTGAGTAGAAATTCACCATCACAACTCCTCTATTCAGCGCCAGCTTGCGCAGGGTTTCATCTGGTACGTTTCTAGTCGAATTGCAAAGCGCGTGCGCCGAGGAATGACTGAAGATGACCGGAGCCTTCGAAACTTCCAACGCGTCCCGCATAGTTCCGACAGAAACGTGAGATAGGTCGACTATCATGCCTAGCCGATTCATTTCCTTGATGATGGTCTGAAAAGGTGGAAACCAATGAAATTCAAGAAAGAAAATTCTAATTTCGAAAAAATAGTCACTGGTAATATTCTTTGTGTATGAAATGTTTTCCGATGTAGGAATATATGTTTTGTATTGAAGAACAGAATATTATATCAGTTGGTTAGGTTAAATATACTTATTCATTTTTTTTATAAATTATATCTGGAAAAATCTTCTCCATAATTAAGTTGGTCGTTTTACACTTTAAGATAACTAAATAAGATGCAGTGGGGCAAGTTCATAAATGGGGCTAGATCGTAATCGGTCTATATTCCTACATAAATAATAATATAATAGCAAATAACTAGAAAGCTGTATTAAATTAATATGAGGCGATTCATAGAGATGTCTCTCAATCATGCGAGGAATAACCGTGTTATATATTCATTGTAGAGTACAACTTCTCGTGCAGTGTGCAACAAACCTAGAGTCCAACAAAATATCGTGATTTTTGAAGAAATTTTGTGTTTTTTTAAGTTTATTTTTGGTTAATATGGAGAAAATTGTTCAAAGTTTACATTAGCATTAGATAAATAAATTGCTTCGGTCTTGCCCCGAAAGTATTAGTGAAGGGGTAAGATCGGAGCATGCAGCGGGGCAAGATAGCAGTGCATAACTTGTATGGAATGGGTCTGTGGAATGTGTAAAAATGGATCAAAATAAATGTAATATGAATGTGCTGGATGCGTTGATGAAAATATAATTTGAAAACTTTTATTGATTTAATCACCAAAATTAACTCTTTAAAATATGTTCTGTTAGTTGAATTTACAAACCTGTAGTGTTTGCTAAAAATATTATTATCCTTTGTATGGTTTTTCTATTTAAATAAACTTCTTTCTCTATGGAAGTAAGAAAGGAATTTCTTTTAAAAGTGTGTAATTTTTACAAAAGTCAACTTATTTTAATGCAGTAAATTGCATTTTGTGAATGTTTTATGATTTACTTCGATTTTGCTACAGAACACAGTAAGATACATTTCAATTGATTTTAAATAGCCTTTCACGAAGTTTCCCCAAACACGGGGGAAGTTCGCAGTGGGTACAGTTTATGTTATTTGATAGATATATATATAATAAATATAAATATTAATATATATATTTATATACCTCGTATTTATATATAGTATATTATAGTAATATATATAATATATATATAGCCTATTATATAATAAATATATATATATATATATTAATTTATACTATAGGTCATCCATAATATATATATATATATATATACTTAGCGCTATATACATATATATAATATATCATATAAATATATATATATAGATATATATAAATATTTAAATATATATATATATATATATATATATATATATATATATATATATATATATATATATATATATATATATATATATATATATATATATATATATATATATATATATATATATATATATATATTCATGATATTTGAATTTTTGTTTTTGTTTTTAATTTCATTGAGTTGTAATTTAGGGATTTGTATTTTCCAAACCATTATTATTTGTAAGTATGCATATTTATTGTTGTTGTTATCCTTTGTAGGTATGCATATTTATTATTGTTGAATCAATATTGACTTGTCCAATACAGATGTCTTACTGGATGAATAAATATTATTATTATTATTATTACAATTTTCTGTGTAAATGAAAATTTCCAAGGAGAATTGGCGTGTTTGCAATACAAATTATATGGTATTGACTCTACTTGGCGCTGATACCAATAATAATAATAATAATATATGTAAAATATTTAAAAAAAAACATAAAAATGATGTGTCAAAAGTGGAAGTTTGCAAAAAGTGATCGGATATTAACCCACTTCACCTTAGCCTTATTATTGAATATTCAAATTAAGAGGGAGTAAATTTTCTGGAAATTTTTTTGTGATGAAAGATTTCAAAACGAATTTTATTTTGCTACCATGACTAATGAAAGACAGTAACCTCGATGGAATAGGACAAGGTTATGCGGATTCCCCCGAAAGTAAATCCAGGAAAACCATCAGAACGTTCATGAAAAGAAATCGATTCGAAGATTTTCCTTTGAAATGCTCCCAAATTAAAAAAAAATGTAAACACAACGAAATTTTTTTTGCCGGTTCCTACTGGCCAAGACCGACTTGCCTTCTTCATGCATAAAATATGAAATCTTTTTAGAAAGTTATTTTGGCCCCTGAGCGGGCGCAGTGAACGAGAAAGAGAATTAAAACTGGGAGCAGAAGATTTTTTAATCAAATAAAGTGAACCGGATTAATTCAGACCGGGATTTTGGTTTCTGTGTGCGCGGCATAACAATTTAATGGTTTCATAAATTTTATATTAGAAAACTCTCCCGCCATTAAATATCTCCAGTATCTGTAAATTGAGGTGGTAAAACATCAAAGGGAAGATACAGAGTATGGAAGACAAGATCGTCTTCTACAGGTTTTCATTCGCAAATATTCGAATCTTTCAATTTAAAAAAAAAATAATTCTGCGTTTAACTTATAGCGAGATTAAAAACAATATTTCTAGTTCAACAAAATTAGTGAGTTAATTAACATGCTTAGATTCTAAACGAAACATTTTTTTGTGTTGATATCACCGGAAAATCCTACGTAAAATGTTCGTAATAACCGATAAATTACTCTACACTGGGGTGGAAAGTATGAACATCCGAATTACCATCTGTCCGCGTCGTGCGGCTAGCGTTATAATTTCTACTGGAAAATTACCAATGCCTTAATAACCTTGGCAATAAATTCATTTTTTTTGACGTGTAATGGCCAAAAAAAATGCATATAAATTTGTACATCTTTCTTACCTTTCCGAAAGCTGTTAAACCACCGTGTTCGGGTTTTTTTCCTGGCATGTCTGCGTGGGAACAGTCAGCCCTGAAAATTTAAAATGGATTAGTTGGGGCTAAACTGGGTTCAAATCAGAAAATTAACAGCGACCGTCGTTTTCCATTAGATTGTTAGGGCTGGCCACTTAGAAATTCATGTTTAATTTAGGATTTTCCTCTTTGTTTGAAATTGCAGGTGAAAATATGATGCAATACGGGCGAACCTAACGCAACGCTGCACAACTGTACTTGCAGTTTTAAATTTTGAATATTTTATTTGGTGAAATGAGTACCTACAATTTCTAATGAAATCCCGTTGATGAAGTTGTCAGTAAATTGCTGACAACTTCAATCATCAATGTCATTGGGCGAGTACCTACTATCGAAGAAAAATTTTCATTCCATATCTAGAAGCTCAACTTAAGTATCAGGATCAATTTAATTAAAAAAATTCGAAAGGATACAACTTATATGAACTTCATCCAAAAAAATTTCATACTCATGTCGCGGAGCATAACTATGAAATTTTTTTTAGAGGTAGCAGCCGCTATTCAAGACTTCTACGGTGATCTTTTGGATAACTTCATGTCAGAAGCACAAACCTGGTATGAGATGTGGAAGTTATCAGAACTTAATCCTCCAGAAATCGAAAAATTAAAATATATCGGCCTGAAGTTTACTGGATAGTTCCCTAATAGGCTCTTGCACCGAATACTTATTATTAAACCAAGTTTAATGATAAACCGAGTTTAATTTGACATGTTCGCTTGCACCAAAATATAAACGGCGTTTAAGCCGTCTTAAACTACGCATAAACCAAGTTTAGTTAAACGACGTTTTAAAATAAAATGGTGCAAGAGCCTGTAAATCACATTCCTTTGGTGGCACCCAAATGAAAGTCGTTCTCAATGAAGATTAACATAATTCTTTTTGATTGGGGCTAGATATCTGAGAGTACAGGTCTTAGTAGACCTAACAATATATATATATATATATATATATATATATATATATATATATATATATATATATATATATATATATATATATATATATATATATATAAGAAGAGAATAAAGACGTATGTAGAAGTTGCAGGGCCATATTATTTTTGAGGATCACCCCCGATCACTCAATTCGGAAGGTTCCCACCCCTACCATACAAAAAACTTATTCATTTTTTACGGAGACGATTTGTTAACGTCAGATTCTCGATCATTCTGCCATCTGATGGGAACAATAGGTATAGTCTGTCCAGCGAGAGTCGGCGTGCACGTCATAAATCAAATATGGCGTCGATCGTGAACAGTGTTGCCAGACGTAATAAATAATCTTAAATCGAACTTTTACTTACAAAAACTTCGAAGAACTAGTTACTAGGTTATCACGGCGACGCGGGAACTGTCAAACGTGAAATGCCGGCGCGTTGGTCGAGATGGTCCGACAACATTGCAAATTTTGAAATAGAATGACAACTTAACAACCATTCAACTTATTTTCATTACTCGGAATGTTAATATTTCTTGAGAGATACATACGATTTTTTTACTTTTTCAGAAAATTAATTACGACAAATATGAATTTTGACAATTTCGAATTTAATTTGTTTCGGTAGGCGCCTTCCGTCGTTATTTGCGCATGTCTGTTACGTGCACGTTAACTCTCGCTGGACAGACTATACGTACGAATTTTAACAAAGACAAAGAGCATTCGAATCACATAAACCTAACCTAATATTACGTCAATGTCCGGAAATAATAGAGAGATATCGGTAAAACGAATAGCGCCTGTGAACGTTATTAACGTCATGCGGTATTGGTTTTACGTCAAGCGGTATTTTAGTTTTATTTAACAGTTATCGGCAGCGATGTTTTACCGTGCCCTAATTCACAGAACCCGAGCTATTCGAAAATGTGACTTAACCTTTTAACTTTTAACCTAGCTTTATGCTTTATTGTTATTGTGTCTTTTGTTTGTCTTGTCAGTTTTTTATGTTTTGAATTTTTTTTTTGAATTATTATTGTTCCAATAAAAGACGAAAATTATATTTGTTATTATTTTCAATCCTTTTTCCTAACTTCCACTAGAATCTCTGCAATGGATGAAGATCTTGAAGTGATAATTATTGGTAGTGAAAATGATTAAGACATTGAAGCCGCTGTTTTGATGAACATTATAAGGGATCAACAAGATATTGATGCCCAACAGCGTTTTTCGTCAGACAAAGTTCCAGGTGAAGACTGTACATTTTTGTTTAGGTTCGAGAAAGATGATATTTACAGATTGTATCACGCTCTACAGATCCCAGAGTTCGTATTTTATTAATTTGCCATTACTTAAAAATCAACTGAAGGAAATAAAACAGTCGTACGTTTATATTAGTAGTAAGTACAAAGAAACAACAAAGTTACATAACCTTTAAGTAACTTTAAAAAAAAGGCTGCGCATGCCTGGCATGTTAATTTGTTAGGCGCTATTTCAAATACCGTCTGTCGTTATGCTCCGTAAATTACGGCTGGCGGTAACGTTATTTAGGGACGTTGCTTTAAGAATCGAATCGCGCATAGGTTAAATGTCAAAATACATATGCTCTAATACTGCCTGACGCTATTTGGGTTACCGATATCTCTCTAAATATCCAACGATACCAACGATGCATACATATCCTCGCAACACACCTCCTTGCTATAGTAAGAGAACCGTGCAATGACCCATACGACTGGAGCACTACGTTCGCCCTTCAAGAAACTCAGAATATTCAAATTTGGCGACCGTTCTAATCAGTCTGAGGTGGAACCAAATGAAATTATCCCGCCGTAATGAATATTAAGTTTTGCGACTACGTTTTTACCCCGTTATACGGGTGTTACACCGTGGCCTTGTCCCCGAAATAAATTAGTTTTTGCCTAGGGCCGAAATCTCAAAGGGATAACAGATAGTGGTCGCTGCGACGGTAGAATCGAGGATTAGGAGGCGTTGCCTTCAAATTTAATAAAACCAATTTCTGGATTAATCACCAAAATCGGATATTCTACAGTCGTCCACTGATGGGGATTATTAAATTAGTGTTATTCGATTTAAGTTCATGCAAAATTGAAAATGCCAGCGAAAATCGAATGTTTAGACTACTTCGAGTTAGACTTGCTTCAAATTTAGGTGCTATTTAGAAAATTATTTCGATTGTA
Source organism: Cynegetis impunctata (assembly GCA_030704885.1). Taxonomy (NCBI): domain Eukaryota; kingdom Metazoa; phylum Arthropoda; class Insecta; order Coleoptera; family Coccinellidae; genus Cynegetis; species Cynegetis impunctata. The sequence continues at coordinate 1,250,823 of JARQZK010004334.1, forward strand.
GGTAATAATCAAAGTAAGAAATTAACCATCTGTGGTATAGATGGTTGAGAAATTGTATAGGGCACAGACGGTACCGGGTTCGAATCCCGTGTAAGGTATGAATGATGTGATTGCCCTTGATTACAATTTAAAAATTAAGAATCTACGTGTACTATCTGCGTAAATGTACTAAGCTTACGAACCCATGAGGGTAGATGATGGAACACAGGCGAACCACTCCCCATTAACAAAAAAAAAACAAAGTAAGAAAATACCTACTTGACTGGATATTAAGATAATTGACATAATGAAACAATATTGACAAGAATGTTCACAAATATTTGTTAAAAATACATGATGCACGTTCCGAATTAATATTTCTTCGTGAGATAAACAAGTAAGTAAGTAAATGAGTAAGGTAAATAAGTAAGTGAGTAAGTAGGTGAGTAAGTAAGTAAGTAAGTAAGTAAGTAAGTAAGTAAGTAAGTAAGTAAGTAAGTAAGTAAGTAAGTAAGTAAGTAAGTAAGTAAGTAAGTAAGTAAGTAAGTAAGTAAGTAAGTAAGTAAGTAAGTAAGTAAGTAAGTAAGTAAGTAAGTAAGTAAGTAAGTAAGTAAGTAAGTAAGTAAGTAAGTAAGTGAGTGAGTAAGTAATTAAGCAAGCAAGAAAGAAAGCAAGTAAGTAAGTAAGTAAGTAAGTGAGTAAGTAAGTAAGTAAGTAAGTAAGTAAGTAAGTGAGTGAGTGAGTGAGTGAGTGAGTGAGTGAGTGAGTGAGTAAGTAAGTAAGTAAGTAAGTAAGTAAGTAAGTAAGTAAGTAAGTAAGTAAGTAAGTAAGTAAGTAAGTAAGTAAGTAAGTAAGTAAGTAAGTAAGTAAGTAAGTAAGTAAGTAAGTAAGTAAGTAAGTAAGTAAGTAAGTAAGTAAGTAAGTAAGTAAGTAAGTAAGTAAGTAAGCAAGCAAGTAAGTGAGTAAGTAAGTAAGGAAGCAAGTAAGGAAGCAAGTAAGCCAGCAAGCAAGTAAGTAAGCAAGTAAGTAAGTAAATAAGTAAGTAAGTGAGTAAGTAAGTAAGTAAGTAAGTAAGTAAGTAAGTAAGTAGGTGAGTAAGTAAGTAAGTAAGTAAGTAAGTAAGTAAGTAAGTAAGTAAGTAAGTAAGTAAGTAAGTAAGTAAGTAAGTAAGTAAGTAAGTAAGTAAGTAAGTAAGTAAGTAAGTAAGTAAGTAAGTAAGTAAGTAAGTAAGTAAGTAAGTAAGTAAGTAAGTAAGTAAGTAAGTGAGTGAGTGAGTGAGTAAGTAAGTAAGTAAGTAAGTAAGTAAGTAAGTAAGTAAGTAAGTAAGTAAGTAAGTAAGTAAGTAAGTAAGTAAGAGTTTAATTAGCACTAAGGTTACTACAAAAAATAATACATATTTACATGAATTATACTATTTAACATTCTCATTATTGATCCACTTTGAACTTTCTTGGAGGATTACTTTCAGTTTTCTCTTGAACACTGCTAGCGAAGTGTTGAACTGTGAAATACCCAAACCACAGACAGAGTTATAACTTTTTGTTCCATGGTTTCTCATATGAAAAAGTTTGTTTGTTCTTGTTTCATGGCTGTGTAACTCACAATTCCGACCGGCCAATGCTGCTATGTCATCAGAAACCAATCCCAACTACACTTTTTTAAAATATTTTAAAACTTGGTACTTTAGAAGTTTTTCTATATTCAACCAGTACTTTCAGTAATTGTTTGATTGGTGTGTATTATATATATATATATATATATATATATATATATATATATATATATATATATATATATATATATATATATATATATATATATATATATATATATATATATATAAATTTGAGCCGCAATAACGCGTGGCTGAACAGGTAGTTAATAATAAAATATTAAAACAATGGTTAATAATAACAATTTACACATTTATTAAAAGAAATAACGCATGACGGACGTTTCGGTGAAACTTCACCTTCTTCAGATGCTAATGGCAAACTGAAGAAGGCGAAGTTCCACCGAAACGTGCGTCATGCGTTATTTCTTTTAATGAATGTGTATATTGTTATTATTAACGATTGTTTTAATATGTTTATTGATTTACACCATGTATCGGTCCAATCAATCCAAAATAATAATAAAATGTTTTTTTCCAATATATTTATCTGACGATGGCACGCACTGCATCCCTTGAAATTCTCATGAATAAAAATATAAATAAATGAATACAAACAACCAATTTCGTTCGATTCGAAATAATTTATTTTAAAGAAACTATTGCTCAAGTTTCTTCTTATAACATCTTATCATTCATTCATGTGGTGATAATCAATATTAAGAACCCTACAAATCACAGAGATTGAAACCTGAGTTAAATGATGATACAGAAACAGCTGTACCTTCTGGATTTCAACTTCCGCAAGTTTATAATTATAAGCAATTTGTGCGAAACAGTTAGTAATCCTATTAACTATTGCTGGATGAGCTGAACTCAATGATAAAGCTTTATTCGGTTAAGTTTACGTAACAATACTTATAATGATTCAAGCAAACATTACCCGGATAAGTCTCCTATTCGAAACTACGAGAATATTAGTAATTCATGGAAACTGTGTAAGTCAATTATATTGTGTTCCCCATTGCCCTGACAATATATTTTGAGAGATAATTTATTCTTGACAAAATCATAATGGAATACATTTATCACACAAAGTTTATAAGACATAAGAAAATTGACCTTAAAAGAGATAGCTAATTAAGTTGTACTATTTATGATTACTTTAAAAAATATTATCTTATAAGTCATAAATATAACTGAATACTCAATTATTGTACCATTGGAATTTCCTTACATTAAATTTCGCGAACAATTATATGTCTTAATGGATATTTAATCAAATTAAAATGCACAAAACTGATTTCTCTCCAGGAGCGTAGGTATATGTCAATGTTTTCAAGGTGACTTACCAGGGGGTGTTGCAAGTTGACGTCAATGTCAAATATCGGACTCCTACATGATAGAGTGTCCTTAAAACTGCCAAGCTTCCAGCAAGAGAATGTCCACCTTCTACGCCGATTAATGAACACAATTTGTGTTGCTTATGTGCGATGGTGATATCTGAAAAAATGTAGATGCTATTATTTTGTTTAACTAAGTTCATTTTAGATATTTTCGTCTGCTCTTTGATCTAGTGTAATCTAAATACCAACCACTCAGAGTCAGATGATTTTCAGTGCACTTTACAGTAGTTACACTAAGTAGTAACCTACAATCTACTTGAATGTAAAACGGACACGTTCGTTTTTTAATCAAAGTACAATCTACAGTAAATGTACATTATTATGTTTTTGTTGATTTAATGATGAATGGAGCAAACATTTTTGAATGTTCCTTTTAATGATTGTGCTTTTTTATCATCACAGAAAAATTCTGTATCATGGAAGATGAAAATGATCACAGAGTTAGAATTTTTTACTGTGACAAGCTTTTGCATTTTGAGGCCTGACGGACGAAAGACTACGTGTACATGTCGACGAAACTGTTTTGATGCCTTATTTTGTTTGAAATGTTGATTTCTCTGCAAGAGTTCCTAGAGCAAATTGGAAAAAATTACACGCCTAGTTTTTTTCTGGCACATGCGCATTAACAACTGAGGGCGTTAATTTTCTAAAATTAAGTCCTAGGGTAATATTTCGTATTTAACTGGCTTTGACATAAGTAATTTCATTACTTGTCAAATAATATACCAGTCGGACATTGAGAATATTTTTTCTAGAAAAATTCTGATGCAAATAGCTGAGCGTTTACAATAATTCATCAATGCGGCCGGCGCATTTGAAAAATTTCTCCATTAAATCTAGGACGCCGTGGCTAAAACAAAGCCGACAAAATTAAAAATCGGAACCGGATGTTCTGATCTGCATACCGCATTTAGAAGTAAAATTTTTCGCGAAGCCGGGAAGAAATTTACAATTCAGGAAAATCCTTTCACAATTAACGGAGTTTCATAAATAATGAACGCTAATAGGAGAATTAAATTATGATCCCGCTGCGAAGCAGTTTCACAACTTACCACGAATAAAGAAGTTCCGAATGCGTATGACATTTTGATTGCCGACTCTCGAGTGAAACGCCAGTGGATTGTTTTCTACAAACAACATCCCTGCAGGCCAATTTCCACCACTTGGCGTACAACGCTTTATCTTGTTTTCCTCGTTAGTTCTTTAGGTTACAAAATACCGTATATGTGGCAACGAGTATTCATTGCGCTTTACGAACACCGTTTCACTTCTTAATGACTTTTCAGACTTTAAATGGTAAATTTATATAGCTGTCGAAAAAACTTACTATTAGTGAAATGTGAGTTTCACGAGAGTGGGCGAGAAAATTTGATATAACTTATCATCATGTTCACCTCTACAAACAACACATGTCGCTTGATTCATTTTCTTTTTGTGTGTACATGTCCTATAATGTATATTTTCATAGGCATTGTGCATATTTGTTTGCTAAATTTTGTAAGTTTTTATTTTTTTTGAGCGTTTACCTACAGATAGTATGAAATTTGTTTGAAGGTGTTCATTGTCTACAACGGTATACTTGTATGAAAAAAGTGAATTTCAAATAAGTAAACAAATAACAAGTAAATAACATTTCTTAAATTCAATATTTCCATTCACATAAATACAAAAATATAAACGACTCTAAGTTGGCTGTCAATTCTACATTTAAATTTCGTTTCTGAACTCACCTTCTGACGACGTACATAGAGTCAATCTAGGATGATACAATTCTGTGAATCTCCTTATAACGTCGATCTGCTCTAATGTCAACTGGACGGCGTCTCTATATTGAGAATCACAAGGAACGTAGGCGGCCCAGAACTGGAAGATAAGAAACATTTTTTTTGAGATTGTTTTAAATGAAATCTAAAATTGAAAGTCCATTAAAACTTAATGGACTTGGAAAAAGAATTATTATCTCCTTCGAAAGGATTATATTTATAACGATTGGTACATGTAGTTTGATACAAGTAAAGATGAAGAGTTCTGTTAAACTACTCCGATCATAATTTTCATTGCATTTTAATTGTATAATTTTTGTATCTGGTTTGAGTGCATTCTGCACAAACTATTTATTTTGTTGCGTGTGAATGAATTCACAAATAATATGCCTTAAGTGATTTAGTGATATTAGAAGGTATTTAAATGTGTCAAAGGTTTTGTCATATATAGGTAACCTTGAAAGTTGGTATGATAGTGCAGTCATTGAAGCGTAAAATAGGTTTTTACATCCGAAATTTTTTACTATGAACCGATTTACATGAAATTTTGGAATTAGGCTTATCTTACCCTTAACTTCAAAAGTGATATTGACCCGAACTCCGTCAACACCCTGAGGGTGGTTGCCACCCCTTTTCGGAGGTGAAATATTTTTTCAGAATAACCTCCGATGTCGATAGAAGATCTAATTTTAAGCACAAAATGTTCTATAAAGTTATTTCAGAAACCCAATACTTTTCAAGTTATTGGCAATTGAAAATTCGGGATTTTCAGTTTACTATGTTTAGTTTACTAAGTAGTAGTAATTAAAAGAGCTACAACTTTTTTCATTACAATATGTAGTGAAAAACCATTTATTTTGAAACGGTGAAGGGTCAAAGGGCTCCAGAGAGACTGTGATTGCGCTACCGCGCGCTCTTTAAACAATCGTATCTCCGTCAATTTTCGTTTGATAGAAAAAAAAAAACCAAAATTATTGTCAAAAAAAAACCTACATTTTTTATTTTCACACTTTTCAACGTTTCTTTAATTATTTTTGAGATATTATGAAAAGAAGGTGGTTTTTTTAAAAAAGTGGAAATTTTTTTTTTCTTAAAATTGTGATTTTTTCGAAAAATATGTGTTCCAAAGTCGCCAAACTGCTAGAATCCATCAAACTCTTTATACTAAAGTTAATTCTAGACGGAATATGATTAATTATTATTTTGGTGGAAATGACACTTATGAAACCCATTGATTTAAAAAAAAAACCATTAGATGTTCCTCTTTTTTTTATTATAGCTCACTCAATTTACGTGCAAAAGAATTTTAACAGTGCTCATTTCAAAGCTTATTTCAAGCATTATGAAATCCTTTTTCATTAGCATGCATAAAACTTATTCGCTCTCCGCTAGATGGCATTGAATACATCGATTAAATTTCAGACAAAATAAAAAACGGCTTTGATCTTCAATATCTCGCTTAATATTGCACTTAGAACACTCTATTAAAAACCAACCTGCTACAATTTTGTTCATTAAATATTATCGTTAAAATGCATATTTTTGGAGATATTTGCAAAAAACCGTTGAAAATCGTGGGAAAATTTGAAAAGTATTGGGTTTTTGAAAAAACTTTAAGGAACATTTTTTGCTTAAAATTAGGTCTTCTATCGATATCTGAGGTTATTTTGAAAAAAAAATTTACATCACCGAAAAGGGGTGGCAACCACCCCCAGGGTGAAAACGGAGTTCGGGTCAGTATCACTTTTGAAGTTAAGGGTAAGATACGCCTAATTCCAAAATTTCATGTAAATCGGTTCATAGTAAAAAATTTTTAAGCGAACAAAACTTGAATTTATCTACTACGATTATTATCACAAAAATACTTTGAAAAATATAACACTGCGATTGCAATTTCGGTCACTAGACCATCATCGGGCAGATTGAGTTAAGAACTGAATAGGTACATAATTATAGATTTGCGGTTACGGGTGGGGAAGAATTATTCCAGGTACCTAAATAGACAAGAGGAACACATTTCAAGAAGGGCTAATCGAAGTATATTTCCCAAATTGGTACAATAAAATGTTCTTAGAAATATCATTATTGTTTGAATACACTAAATATAGGAGAATATATCAAGTCAATCTGGTCGTTCAGCCTGATATCTTTTGCATTATGATTGAGTTTAAAATTTTTTAATGATTCTAAATAAGTTTGATTCCTTTCGGTAATTTGTGCATAATTTGGAAATTATCTATTTGTGGAAACGGGTGGTGGTTTTCACGGCAATGATTTCAAAACGATAAACAAGAAACGTAGTCAACTAGCGTACAACAACATATAGGTATCTTCAATTGAAAGTAGAAAAATCGGAAAAATTTATATCTTTAACATATTTTGGTCCTCTAACAAAAAAAGTTGCTAATATCATACCTAAATGTAATATTGAAATTGCTTTCAAACCTAAGACGAAACAATCAGAATTTTTATTCAATGCCAAAGATATCACTTCAAAATTTGAAAGTTCAGGAGTTTACAGGTTGATTTGTCCTGTATGTAAAGGAGTGTATATAGGTCAGACTGGTCGATCGTGCAAGATAAGATTTAAAGAACACCGACAATCTTTTTTGAAAAATAAAACGGATTCAACGTTTTCAAATCATTGCCGTGAAAACCACCACCCGTTTCCACAAATAGATAATTTCCAAATTATGCACAAATTACCGAAAGGAATCAAACTTACTTAGAATCATTAGAAATTTTCAAACTCAATCATAATGCAAAAGATATTTGGCTGAACGACCAAATTGACTTGATATATTCTCCTATATTTAGTGTATTCAAATAATAACGATTTTTCTTAGAACATTTTATAGTACCAATTTGGGAAATCCACTTGTATTAGCCCTTCTTGAAATGTGTTCCTCTTGTCTATTTAGGTACCTGCAATAATTCTTTCCCACCCGTAAGCGCAAATCTGTAATTATGTATTCAGTACTTAACTCAATCTGCCCGATGATATGAGTATAGTGACCGAAATTGCAATCGCAGTGTTATATTTTTCAAAGTTTTTTTGTGATAATAAACGTATTAATAACTGAGATTGAATTCTCGCACATCACTTGGTGAAACATCATAAAGAATAAAGTATAAACTTTAAAATAAAAACACTGGGCTTATGTTTCACAATATAAAAAATATTTAGATACTGTATTTAGCAGTAACGAAAAGTCGACATGTTTCGAGTTATGAACTCATTATCAAGACTGACTACAGGAGAGTATTGCATCGTAATTTATAAAACAGACAAAAGCAAAGGTGATACCTGAAAATCAATTTGTTCGTTTACAAGGGGTAATTGACTATTATGGGCGGAACTTATTTCGAGAATTTCAAGAAGGTCAAGGTGTTTACCCTTGTTACCTGAATGTAACAATTTGGTTTTGTTGAAATCCAGGAAGTGATTGAATTTTATACAATGTTCAGAGAAGCCAGTGGTATTTTTGTTTTGTAAAATTGACTTTTTATGTTCTTCAACACGAATATTTATATTCCTTCCTGTCTGTCCAATATAGAAAGCAGGACATTCGTCGCAAAATATTTTGTAAATACCACTGTTTCCTCCGATGTCATTCTTGGTCAATAATAAAGAAAAATCTAACATCGGAGAAAACAGTGGTATTTACAAAATATTTTGCGACGAATGTCCTGCTTTCTATATTGGACAGACAGGAAGGAATATAAACATTCGTGTTGAAGAACATAAAAAATCAATTTTACAAAACAAAAATACCACTGGCTTCTCTGAACATTGTATAAAATTCAATCACTTTCTGGATTTCAACAAAACCAAATTGTTATATTTAGGTAACAAGGGTAAACGCCTTGACCTTCTTGAAATTCTCGAAATAAGTTCCGCCCATAATAGTCAATTACCCCTTGTAAACGAACAAATTGATTTTTAGGTATCACCTTTGCTTTTGTCTGTTTTATAAATTACGATGCAATACTCTCCTGTAGTCAGTCTTGATAATGAGTTCATAACTCGAAACATGTCGACTTTTCGTTACTGCTAAATACAGTATCTAAATATTTTTTATATTGTGAAACATAAGCCAAGTGTTTTTATTTTAAAGTTTATACTTTATAAACGTATTAAATTCAAGTTTTGTTTATGTTCATAAATTTCTTCCAATGTGAATGAATATATTTTACTTTTTCAAGATTCAAATCTTAATGATAAAATTTATTTATAGGATTATCATATTCGTATTTTTCCTTCAACACTGTTTCAGATGTGAAAACCAAAGAATTACAAAAGATATACAATTTAAGATAAGCCACAAACTTGGAACTTTCATTACCAAAGTAAGTTGCATAATATGTTTCCTTTCAGTAATTTCATTTTAACTGCTTTCTCTTTGGGTGAATATCTCATCAAACCATTTCTGATCTGAGATTATGAGATATTTTACTATCGCCGGTATGAGAACGCGAAACGGTATACACTAAAAATTCCATTAAGTCAACGATGAGGAATATTCATAGCTTACTGGCGAAACAGTTTTTATAGGAGGATAAAAAATAAATGTCACCTCTTAAAGCTGATAGTTACCAATGAATTTTTAAAGCATTTGCTCCATCTTTATCGACAAAGCATTCCGAGAGTTCACGGATTTCAAGATGCTCAATTATTTTCTATAACTCCTTCCGACGGATGCTTAAATGTAGATTAAGAAAAAATAAGTTATTTTTTGAATCTGCGCAATTCCGAAATTGAATATAATGAGACAGATTACACAATCTTTGCTTGGGCTTTTTTATTTCTATATCAGCGAAGAAATAACCCCATAGGTTGAAGAAATTAGTAAATTAGGTACCGTAAAACCTGCCAACTTTGCCCAGCAAAATCAGAATTTTTCAATATATCTTTTTTAATGAAATGCTAAAACACATTCTACATGAATATGGAGAACAACCTAAATGATGGAAATGATTCTTAATCATCACTTTATTTATAGCATTTTCCATGTACTAGGAAAAAATATTAATTAGGGGTGGGCAAAGTTACCTGTCAATCTTATAACTTTACCCGGCTGTGAGAATTCCCTTTTGGAGACAATTTGGCAAACGTTAATCAAACTTTGCCCACCAATTAAGTTCATAAAAAGGTTTGGCGTGAAGCAGACGTTGAAATTATATCAAAAAAAAAAACAATATGTTAGAAAGTATTTTTATTTATATCAAAATCTTCCATTTTGTCGTCAAAATGGCAACAAAAATATAACTTCTTCAAACTAAATATTATTCTATAAAAATAAGGTTTTTTTTCTTAGTAGTCTATCAGGTAATTAATATAATCATATAAGTAGATACAATAAGATATTATATTTCAGTATTCAAAATAATACAAATCCTTAAACTTAAAAAAGGAACATCAACAAAAATCAAAATAAATTATATGGTTGGAGGTTTTCCTTAAAAAAATAGTAGCCTCTCCTGCTTTCAGTAGGGACTCCTAGGCGTTCTACAATATTTAGAAATGTCACGTCTAAAATGCCATTAATATCTGGAAATTTGGAACCTTTTCCAGCCTTCCTGAGGAATTTCACAGTAAAATTGTCATCAATCTGAGAGACTTCCAAAATTGTTCCTATAAAGTGCCTTATAGAGTTTTTTGTAGGAAATTGCACCACTATATATATCCCAGGATTTAGTACTGTACCATAAAGTCATGATTTGCATTAAACCATGCAAATTATATAAGGAATACAAAAATGTTTCTGACCTAAAATGTCTGGCAACATTGCCCATATACTTTTGTTTACTAATATAATACCTTGGGCAGTGTAACCTAAAAACAATTACTGCATTGTGAGAATCACATATCCACCTTCCCGCAATCTTAATTTCATTATCATAAACTTAGTAGACATTGAGCACTGATGCTTAGCTTTTCACCCTAAATACTAAAATTCAATCAAAATTTCCTTACCTGTTTATTCACAGCAACCAACCTACCAAGCGTTTTGGACGATAATAACGGAAAACAAAAACCTCGCTCGGCATAACGGCCAAGCGGTGTTGTTTCACAACGTTGCCAAATTTAAAATTATCCATGTTTTTATAACGCCTACATTGGGCAAAGTTGGAGCCTTTGTGCAATGTTGGCAGGTTTTACGGTACTGAACCTGGAGTAACTGGAAATCAATTAATCGATATTCATATTTTGTGCAAAGAGCATTCAAACAAATTGAAAATTCGCGAAATGCATCTCGTGTTCGAGTTGCGATTCGAACGGAATAGTCTCCGCGAAGTGCAGAGTGGTTGAAGAAAATATTGAAACCCTCAGAATATCGTATTTCAACATCAACTCAGTCCACGTAACAAATTTCAACCCTCTAACTCAAACTACAGAAGCTGAACAAATTTTCAAAAGCCACTGAAGATAAAAAACATCTACGTAAACATGGCGGCGGTTGCAAAAATGTACCCTAATTTCGATAGTTTAGTTCTGCTTCGAAAACAGCCCTTTATACCAAATTTCAGCTCATTTGGTTTCATGGGAGCCGCTGTAGATGGCAATATGCGGGAAGTATATATATATATATATATATATATATATATATATATATATATATATATATATATATATATATATATCTATATATATATATATATATATATATATATATATATATATATATATATATATATATATATATATATATATATATATATATATATATATATAGATATATATACAGGGTGATTCATTAATATGTGTAAATATTTTAACAGGAAAATTTTGAGCTCAAAATATGAAGATCTAACCCAATTTCCTTATACAAAATATTTCTCCTTACTGATTTACAGGGTGTTTTATTTAGATTATTAAAAATGAATTTTATTAATTACTTGAATGCTGCTCTATATTTCTTTATGATATTTGGCAGTAAGTTAAAGTAGTTTGGGACACATCAACTTATAGTAAAGAAGACTTTCTAGCTATCACCAGTGGCGTACGACAGGGGCACGGGAAGAGTTCTTGTTTCCTAAATTCTACGCCACTGGCAGAATTGTCATTTTAGTATAATTTTTCGATTCTCCAATATTTTCTCTGTAAATAAGGTACTCTTGTTTCGTAACGCTAGAGCCACTATTTTTCGAGATATTTAACGTTGAACGCATGACTGCACAATTCTTTTGATTTTTATGTAATAGTCATGTCGGTGTTTTTTGTCATACGATTGGATGTATTACTTAAAATAATCATTATCAGGTATTTTGTTTCAATTTATAATAATATTAACAAACAATTTAAAACAGAACAACCACAAAAATATCCAGCGCTACATAAGAAAGTCAAAATAATTTTTAGCAATAACAGGCTTGTTGAATCTCAAAAAACTCTTGAGATTCAACAAGCCTGTTATTGCTAATAATTATCAAAAGATTATATATATATATATATATACCTATATATATATATATATATATATATATATATATATATATATATATATATATATATATATATATATATATATATATATATTATAATATGAATCAGAGAAAGAGTCAGGGGTTCAATCCGTAGTTGCCGTCAAGTCACCATACGCACAGCAGCACTTGAAAATGCCAAATGAGATTTTGGCGAAACGTCGTGAAACAAACGGTGCTTCTCAGCGCCAAAAAAACTTTCGAAATCGGATTGAACCCCGGAATCTTTCTCTGATTCATTCCACCATCCGGGAAAACATACATATATATATATATATATATATATATATATATATATATATATATATATATATATATATATATATATATATATATATATATATATATATATATATATATATATATATATATAGAACGATTCTAGAAATTTTTTTTTCATATATATATATATATATATATATGAAAAAAAAATTTCTAGAATCGTTCTCTAGAAGGTATAAAACGGATAAAAAAAACTACTGCCGTACCAGACTCTTTTACTTTCGATATGCGGCAATTGTCTTTTATTTTCGTGGAAAATCTGGTTAAAAAGCCTTCTATTGTTTCATAATTTGTCTGGTTTCAGATAAGCTATAAAAATGTGGGAGGAACGGATTGACAAAATATACCCATTAGATTTACGAAAAAATCAAATTCTGAGGCCATGAAATCGAAAATTATATTTTAACCGAATCAAGAGCTCATAAAAACTTCTCCATTTCCTACAGATTCCCAGATTTTCAATTCAGTTACCACCAGGAATCGACTGAGAGGAAGGCACAAACAGAAAAATAAGTCATAAATGCGGTACTTTCTAGAATACTTATTTTTGCAGATTCGGTTTTTATGGGAGCGATGTTGTGGCTCCTTTATAGTTTTGAAGGCGCTATATATTATTCCGGTTATTAATTTTATAGACTTAATTGAGGTTAGCGAAATTCTCGAATGTTGCTGTGATATATTTTTATTTCTAATAATTATCATATATTCTCTGAGTGATTCGGGTTTAAATTCGAATAATACTGACGCTTTCTGATTTTCCTTATTGGTCCGTCTTAGTTTTTACTTAAAATATTTTCTATAAATTATCATCTTTCTTTACAATGTGCATTTAGAAACGATTTAACGATCTTATTCATCATGATAAAAACCTTCGTGATCAGCACTAGCGGAAAGTCTTTTTGATCTAAAACATGGAAAAATAAGAAAGATGCCGTGGGACTTCCTCAAACGGCTTGTTATTGATAAAAAAGACAATACATAACAATAAAACATAATTTTGGAAGGATCAAAATTGTTATTATATATATATTCATTATATTTATATATATATATATATATATATATATATATATATATATATATATATATATATATATATATATATATATATATATATATATATATATATATATATATATATATATATATATATATATATATATATAAATATATATATATATATATATATATAAACAGGGGCGGCTAGTCAAAGGAGGCTAGGGAGGCTAAGCCTCCTCAATAATATTCCGTGTATCACTAATATATTATATTGAATAGTCAGCATTCAGCATATTCATATTAATCAAAATCATATTATTTTATGCACCTACCTTCCTTTCAACCTACATTATATAATATAATTTATTAATTAAGATAGAAGGTATTTACATTTACTGCATTTCATTCATTTCAAGATTTGTTGCAACGCTGCGGAAGGCTTAGAAAGGTATATTCTCAACGTTCATTATGCCTGCCACAGAAAAGCAAACGATGGTGCAAATACTCCGAATGAATACTTCATTGCAATAGAAAAGCAAAACACATGTAAATGGCAACACCGATAAATTCCAGTCTCATACAATGTCGACCAATCACAACTATAGAATTTCGCGTGACATCGAGTGAATTCGTTGATTGAATCGTAGTGTGATCGTTATTCGTAGTGTCTAATGGCCGCCGAAAACAGCTCGCGTATTGTTTTAAAATGAGTTTGATTACTGAAGTTAATTTCAAAAATTTCAATGGTGACTTAGTGGAATATTTGTTATCCCATAACTTTAGTGCACTAAGTTATGAGGATAAAGTTTTGATAAAAATATTGCGACCTACCCCTGAAAACAATTTGGTGCAGCGTAACAGAAAACAAAACCGCGGTTTTAATACAAAGAATTATAAGAGACATCCTTGCCTAACCGGATCACAGGTAAAAAATAAATTATTTTGTTGGCAGTGTTTACTTTTTACTAGTGAAAATGTCTTCGAGGCCGCTTAGGATTTGAGGATTTAATTCTATACCTAGTTGAAAGTGAGGAATTTTTCACCGATAAAGTAACTTTAAATACAGCACGCGGATTAATATCTTACTTACAAGATAAGGAATTTATATATTTTTTAAACATCTTTAAATTGATTTTTGAACAAACAGAAATAGTTTTTCAAATCTTACAGCACAAGTTTTCAGATGTAATTTACTCACGAAATCGGCTCAAGTTTCTTTTGGAAAAAATTTCAGAATTTCGTGCAGCAGTTTATTTTAAAAAACTATTTTCTGTATTTCAAACTACTGATGATACGACTCAATTTAGCCCAAAACGAAAGGAAAACGCAGATATGGAGCTTCACTATAAGCAAATATTTTATGAAATTTTGGATACTATTAGGGGTCAAATAGAAATAAGGTTCTCTGATTTGAAAGAAGTGCATTTCTTCGACTTACTCAATAAAAATTTGTTCACCGGATTTTCGGCTAATTTTCCAGATAACCTTTTGGAAAATTTATGTCATAAATACACTTTTTTTGATAAGGTGGCCATAAAAAGTGAACTGTGTGTTGTTTATAATGACAATGAAATTTTGGGGCAAAATGAAAATCATGTGAGAACTATTAAATACCTTTTTGATAATGATTTGAATCAAGATTTACCCCAAGTTTATAAACTCTTATGTCTAATTGTTTCTATCACGGTGACATCGGCTTCCGTAGAGCG
Organism: Cynegetis impunctata; assembly: GCA_030704885.1. Classification (NCBI taxonomy): domain Eukaryota; kingdom Metazoa; phylum Arthropoda; class Insecta; order Coleoptera; family Coccinellidae; genus Cynegetis; species Cynegetis impunctata. The sequence goes on from JARQZK010004334.1 coordinate 1,266,058, forward strand.
CTCGTTTTCCACTCTTAACAGAATTAAAACTTATTTACGAAATTCAATGAGCCAGGATCGTTTGAAAAATATTAGTTTGTTGTCTATTGAAAAGGAATTGGTAAAACTTTTGGCGAAAGACAAAAATTTTATGAGGATATTATAGATCATTTTGCTAACGTTAAAGATCGCAGAAGCCCGCTAATCTTTAAAAATATATAATAACTTTTTATTTGCTCTCACCAGCTGTTAACAAATTCGTTAAGTAGGTAGGTAGGTACCTATTTTGTGAAAGAAAATAGGAGTTGTAGGTCTCAAGGTAGACACTCGAAAGTGAAAACAAAGTAATAGCTTAGGGTGCTTGTTTTACTTTGATTTTCTTTAAATTATAAGGCGGTTGACCTAAAAATTTTCGCCTATGGTGTATTTTTTAACACCTCTTGTAGCCTCCTCAAACCAAAACCTCACGAGCCGCCACTGATATATATATATATATATATATATATATATATATATATATATATATATATATATATATATATATATATATATATATATATATATATATATATATATATATACAGGGTCCTGCAACAGTGGCGGTGTTCCATATCTCTATTTTGGGAACAGATAAAAATCTATATTTCTATAATATTACCTTATTGCTCGAGCTCGACAAAATAAAAATATTGTCGGTCACACAGGGTGTTCAATTTCTTCTGGGATATCAACTATGTTTTTTCGAATGGCAACCTATATTTTTTGTCGCCTTTTCGGTTTCTACATAGAAAATAAAAGATACTTTATATAGATCTTCATTTCGAAAATATTAACGGTTTTCGACATTTTTTGCATTTTTAATTTTTTTTTTCAATTTTGGTCATTCAGAATATTTGAAATTATTAAGTTGTGCCAAGTCCAATTGAAATTCAGTTTTGGTCAAATATTCTACATTGGTAAATCTCTCAAACGATATATCTGAAATCAACCTGCGATATACAGGCTATGAAAAATCGCTTGCCACATATTGTGAATAAAAATGTACAGAATCTTCCTTATTTCAAATGGAACACCCTGTATATTATAGATCCAGAAGAAGCGCTAAGAAAAGCTCTATAAATGTCATGAAGTATTCCCTATGGTTAAGTTTACTAGTTTTCCTTAAAACAGCAAAAAATGGCAAATATTCAAATTTCTTCGCTATAATCTCAATGAACGACTTTTTCCAAAAATAACCTGTTGGTAGATAAACAAGTTGTGAATTACACCACAAAATATTCATTGTATATTCAAAATAATTTCAATAATCTCCAAATTTGAGCCATATTCTTTCGATTTAAAACACCCTTTCAGCGAATAAAATATTTATTGGAAATCGGGTAGTCTGTCAAATGACAGATCAAAATATTTGCCTTCAAATAAGTATTGAAATCTGTAGTGATTTGTTAAGTTGAACTTTCGATATAATTTAACAACATTCTGATGAAATCATATCGAAAGTTCTACTTAACGAATCACTAAAGATTTCAATACTTATTTGAAGGCAAATATTTTGATTTGCCAGACTACCCGATTTCCAATAAATATTCTATTCGGTGAGGTTGATTTAGATCGAAAGAATGTGGCTCAAATTTTGAGATTATTGAAATTATTTTAAATATACCAGGTATATTTTGTGGTGTAATTCACAACTTGTTTATCTACCAACAGGTTATTTATTAAAAAAGTCGTTCATTGAGATTATAGCGAAGAAATTTGAATATTTGCAATTTTTCGCTGTTTTAAGAAAAACTAGTAAACTTAACCATAGGGAATACTTCATGACATTTATAGAGCTTTTCTTAGCGCTTCTTCTGGATCTATAATAAACAGGGTGTTCCATTTGAAATAAGGAAGATTCTGTACATTTTTATTTACAATATGTGGCAAGCGATTTTTCATACCCTGTATATCGCAGGTTGATTTCAGATATATCGTTTGAGAGAGTTACCAATGTAGAATATTTGACCAAAAATAAATTTCAATTGGACTTGGCACAACTTTATAATTTCAAATATTCTGAGTGACCAAAATTGAAAAAAAAAATCAAAAATGCAAAAAATCTCGAAAACCGTAAATATTTTCGAAATGAGGATCTATACAAAGTATCTTTTATTTTCTATGTAGAAACCGAAAAGGCGACAAAAAATATAGGTTGCCATTCGAAAAAACATAGTTGATATCCGCCCAGAAGAAATTGAACACCCTGTGTGACCGACAATATTTTTATTTTGTCGAGCTCGAGCAATAAGGTAATATTATAGAAATGTAGATTTCTATCTGTTTCCCAAATAGAGATATGGAACACCGCGCCACTGTTGCAGGACCCTGTATATATATATATATATATATATATATATATATATATATATATATATATATATATATATATATATATATATATATACATAGTAGTATATATATATTTCTATGCCACTCTCACCACACGCGTCTAACCACGGTGTATAAATTTGAGGGTGCGCTTGCTCCAATACGGATATTGATCGCTAGATGGCTCGCAGTGTTGCACTATTTTAAGTTTCTTAAGTTGGTGGTATAGTAGAATACTTTCCTCGTTTAACCTTTACCTTAGGCATTTTAAGATTACACATTGCACACCAACGTAAGCTTGCGTTACAGTTTGCCTATGTGCGTGGTGAATAAGCAATTATGATTTTATGAAAAGACGTCATTAATAGTAAACACTAAACAGTGGGTGGTGTGATGTGAAGTTCAATTTTCTGATGGTCCTGTGAGCGATTGTTGTCGCTAAAAATGATGGTAAACGTAAGCCATCATTTGTCAGCTGTAGAAACACTGAGGTTGCAATATCCATTTTATTCCTGAAATTTGTTAACAAGCTTCTCCACTCATTTATCTGTTGTAATAATGTGTATAGAAAGGAATGTTAAATTTTATGAACGTTTAACGCGTCAATATACATCTGTGGCTAAGATACGGAACATGAATAGTTCTATGCTAAGTAAGGCCCTATACCAACTAATGAGACTGACATTTCAAGAACCGAACAGCACTGTTCGCACCAGGTCCGCATTAACCAACATTCTTAAAGAAAAAAGAACTAGAAATTACCGAAATTACAGTCTAGTAAATAGTCGAAAAAAAAAACCTAAGAAATTAAAAAGGGATGAACAATATTGTTCTTTTTGTTTACATAAACTCGAAATTTTGGATCCTAGTGCTTTGAAAAAAACTTCGGATATAGTCCATGATGGAACTTCTAAAACAGCACCAGATAAACAAAATAAAGTTCCCATAGTATACTTGAAAGATGTTCTTTCTACCCAGGGAAGAACTTCAAAATCTAATTTCATGGAATACTTTGGTCTACAGGTAACGAATTGTTCACCTCCCCCTAAACTTTCAAAAAATGTTTCTAATTTTGGTCTCATAAAGTTTTCACAGGCTGTGAATGTTCCGATGTCATCAGATATGGGAATTATGATGGCAGCTAGAGAAAATCATACTTTGTCAGAAGATTTTAAACTTCGTAAAATTGAGAGATGCGAGTGGTATATTAACAGACCTTATGTTGTGAAAAAGAGTTCTTGCAACTATCGTTTGAGAAATATAAATAAAAATGACAATAAAGCTAACCAAGATGACAAGTCATCATTGCATTTGAAGAAATTTTGCAAGCCAGTTAGTGTTAAATTAATTAGATCAGACTTGATTAAAATACAAAAGAATATGGCCCGAAATAAAAGACGTCGTATTTTGAGACGTAAAAAAAGGATGCAGAATGAAAGTAAAAAGTTGAAAGTGATAATTCAAGCTAATGAAAAGAAAAGGGTTGATGATCTTCTGCGTGGAAAGTAGAACTTGTTTATTTTGTGTTAATATCTTGTCTATCTTCATACGGCATCTTCTTAAAACATTACAAATCTAGTTAAAATTTTTTTTCTCAATGAGAAATCTTCAAGTAAAATATAATGACTATTAATTAAAAGTGTTAAATTGGTGGTATTTCGAAATAAGTCTGAAGTTGTGGTTTTGTGTGTCAATCAGAACATAAATTTATAATTGACACAAGCATCTCATGTTCTTGGAATTTTTAATCTATCAGTGCATAGGTATACATACAAATACACACAGGTATATATATATATATATATATATATATATATATATATATATATATATATATATATATATATATATATATATATATATATATATATATTATATATGTATATATAAATATATATATATATATATATATATATATATATATATATATATATATATATATATATATATATATATATATATATATATATATATATATATATATATATATATATATATATACCTGTGTGTATTTGTATGTATACCTATGCACTGATAGATTAAAAATTCCAAGAACATGAGATGCTTGTGTCAATTATAAATTTATGTTCTGATTGACACACAAAACCACAACTTCAGACTTATTTCGAAATACCACCAATTTAATACTTTTAATTAATAGTCATTATATTTTACTTGAAGATTTCTCATTGAGAAAAAACATTTTAACTAGATTTGTAATGTTTTAAGTTGGACAGATTTTGCATGAATCATTTCTGCACATATTTAAATTTATGAAAATTTTCAAAACAAATACTTCAACATTTCCAAATGTGATTTTTGAAGAATTTTTTTTTATTTCTTATATTATTTCAGTTTTATATTTTGGTCAATTTAATATGATCACAATGATTTATAATTTCACAAGTAGTAATGTCAACATTTCCACAATTTATAATGTATCTTTCATGTCCTTCGTTTTTTTGAGGATTAATATGCTATATTCACTGAACCAAAATTACTGAAGGTGTTTCTATTATTATTTTGATAATACTTGAATTCTCTGTGATGAAAAATTCGCACATTGTATTTAATGTCATATTGTATTTAACTTTGTTGAAATTGTTCTTCCACTGCAATAAATAAAATGTGAAATATTCCTATGTATAGTTAATACATGTAAACAATCAGATTCAATTGACTGCTTATTGGAATTAGGTTATTTTAGTTATATTATTTATATGTATAATCTTAGTATGATTGTAATATTATTCTGATTTTTGACTCAACATTTAATCATTTGTTAATTTACATCAATTCACGTTATTTTCATTCGCATGATTTATTGTATGTATGGTTTTAATTAAATGAATGAATTTCACTTACCAAAGTTAAAAAAAATTATGTACCTATGTTACTTTTCAGCTTCATGAATTAAGTTAGTCCACAAAATAGCCCGATGAAATGGTCGTTCAAGATTATCATTATGTCATTTTCATCTCTTAATAAGTACCATGTTAATATTAATTGATAGAAAACATCGAGAATAATAAGAAGGGTTTTTATTTGATTACAAAATAAGTATCTTAAAACAAAATTGTGATATTAAATTATAATGTAAATCTGAATGTGTAGAAGAGAAATTGAAGTTTATATTAATACTCGATAATTTGTCAGTAGTTGAATTGAATGATGTGATAATGTTATGGCTGAAATAATTTTGAATTAGAATTAATGAAATTGTTTCTTCAATTTTTCGTAAACTGATCTGATATTCTATTATTTATGAGATGTATTTTATCCAAATAGCTATTTTGTTTGAGATACACAGCACCATTCGCTTTTTATTTCACTTCGGCATTTTTTGTGAACTAACTGAATTGTTTTGTTTTGTATTTATCTCAAATAGTAACTTATTAGTACTTAAAATTCGGTTTGATTCTGATTTATGATATATGACATATATTTGTTGAATTTAATATTGTCGCTTATTTTTCTTATAGTGAATATGTATGCCTGCTTAGTACATCCCTTTAACAATCAGTTAATCTGATAACTATGTTATTAACATTATCTTTTCTTATGATATTTAGGAAGATTTTGTATTATCTTAGAATTTAAGTTTAATTATTATCTATTGGGTAAGATAAGTTGAGTTGATAATTTGGGTATTTTTGACCAACTTTTGCCATATCCTAGAATGTTTTTCCAATCCTAAGAGTAACTGTATTTAAATTATATATTTAATTTCATGAATTTGTGATACTTTGTTATGGTTGTTTCTTGGTCACAGAACGAACTGATAGAGGAACATAGTGTAACTTGAAAACTTTTCTAATAAAAATATCAACTAAGAAATTTATTGTTTATTTTCTGTTCTGAAATTATTATGATGATATAGAGTAGCTCTGGACTGAATATTCAAAAAAAAATTTGGAAAATGTGACTGGATATTTTTTGATCCAAAGTTATTTTTGCCTCGAATTTTTGGAGTGTAGTGCAGTCATTGAAGCTTTTTAGCTCAGAAATTTTTTACTATTAACCGATTTACATGAAATTTTGGAATTAGGCTTATATTGCCCTTAACTTCAAAGGTGATATTGACCCGAACTCCGTTTTCACCCTGGGGGTGGTTGCCACCCCTTTTCGATAGAAGACCTAATGTCAAGCAAAAAATGTTTCATAAAGTTCATTCAGAAACCCAATACTTTTCAAATTATTGGCAATTGAAAATTCGGAATTTTCCCACGATTTTAAACGGTTTTTTGCAAATATCTCCAAAAATATGCGTTTTAACGATAATATTATTATCGAACAAAATTGTAGCAGGTAAAAAAATGAACAAATTGGTTTTTTAAAGAGTGTTCTAAGTGCAATACCAAGCGAGATATTGAAAGATCAAAGCCGTTCTTTATTTTGTCTGAAATTTAATGGATGTATTCAATGCCATCTAGCGGAGAGTGAATAAATTCTTTGCATGCTAATGAAAAAGGATTTTATAGTGCTTGAAATAAGCTTTAAAATGAGCACTGTTAAAAGTCTTTTGCACGTAAAATGAGTGAGCTGCAATGAAAAAAAGAGGAACATCTAATGGTTTTTTTTTAAATCGATGCCATTTCCACCAACATTAAAATTATTCGTATTCCGTCTAGAATTAACTTAAGTATAAAGAGTTTGATGGATTCTTGCAGTTTGGCTGCTTTGGAACACATATTTTTCGAAAAAATCACGATTTAAAGAAAAAAAAATTTTTCCAATTTTTAAAAAACCACCTTCTTTTCATAATATCTCAAAAATAATGAAAGATACGTAAAAAAGTGTAATAATAAATAATGTAGGTTTTTTTTTTACAGAAATTTTGGTTTTTTTTTTCCCTGTCACACGAAAATTGACGGAGATATTATTGTTTAAAGAGCGCGCGGTAGCGCAATCACAGTCTTTCTCGAGCCCTTTGACCCTTCACCGTTTCAAAACAAAAGGTTTTTCACTACATATCGTAATGAAAAAAGTTGTAGCTCTTTTAATTACCTTTAAAATGGTTTTTTATAAGTTGTCATAGCTTCAAAATTGAAGGAGTTATGGCCCAAAAACTAATCTTATTAGTAAACTGAAAATTCCGAATTTTCAATTGCCAATAACTTGAATAGTATTGGGTTTCTGAAAAAACTTTATGCAACATTTTTTGCTTAAAATTAGGTCTTCTATCGATATCTGAGTTTATTTTGAAAAAAAAAATTCCACCACCCCCAGGGTGAAAACGGAGTTCGGGTAAATATCACTTTTGAAGTTAAGGGTAAGATAAGCCTAATTCCAAAATTTCATGTAAATCGGTCTATAGTAAAAAATTTCGGAGGTAAAAACCTATTTTACGCTTCAATTACTGCACTAGCATTGACATATCAAAACTTGAGTTAGGAATTTTTTCGAATGTTCTTTATCGTATTTTGCATTCCAGACATTTGGTGAATTAAAGCTAGGTCTAGCTGTATTAATCTTCAGGTGTATGCGTATTTTTATGTGTTTTGAGAGGCGATACTTTCGACGCGATCGGCATGTTTAGTTTAAGAGACTGATAAATTCAATAAGTGAATTAAAAACTATGATATATTACTTATTTGAAGTAGTAAAAATATTCTATTAGAATATTAGATTGAACTTATAATTGGTTCTTTATTATTGTTGCTTTATTTCATTGTGCCTGTTACTTAATAAATAATATTTTTAAAACTCATTTTGATGATTTTGTATCAGATGAGAGATATCTTATTTCATTTTCATGAGAAAATTCGCGAAATTCTTGTGAAAAATTTCAAAAAAAAGAAAAGTTTTTCGTTATTTATGCCCCTTGGATAAATAAAAAAACCCATAGAAAAACTGGAGATTTCAAGCAACCGGAAATAATTTTCGTACTATGTCTAGTTTCATCACTCAACCCAAAATACCCAATAAGAAAGGAATTCAGTATAATCTGAATTCATTTCTCACACCTAAAAAAAAAACTTCTGTTTCATAATCGGGTTACTTTTTCACCTTCGTTTAGTTATCAAAATTTTCAACTCAAAATGTTATTAATAAACATTGTTCACTACATAAATAGATATTGAAGTATAAACCATGTGTCTTCGACCTCGAAATTGATATAGCAAATAAATAAACCTAGATTTCACCGTACAGTAACCTTAATTTATGAACACAAACAAAACTTAAATTCACTATGTTTACCTTGACAAAATAGTTAAAAATATTTACTGCTATCACAATTTCGGTTAGATGACCATCATCTGGCAGATTTGATTTAGTTAAATAAATATATAAAAATGTTTGTCAGTTATTTAAGTATTATTTCTCCTGGTAATAGTAAAATTTGTATGACATAAAATAATTAAAAAGAACCACATTCAACGTGCGTACAACAGCACAGGCATAAAATTAGAGAAATCTAGAAAAGTCATATCTTTAACATATTTAGTTCCATCAACAGAAAAAATTGCTAGTGTCATAACTACATGCAATATCAAAATTGCTTTCAAACTTAAACTAAACTCTCAGGATTTTCATTCAATGCCAGAGTTATCAGATACAAATTTGAAAGTTCAGGAGTTTACAAGTTAATTTGTCCTGTACCTATGTAAAAGAGTGTATATAGGTCAGACTGGTCGATCGTTTAAAACAAGATTCAAAGAACACCAACGATATTAAAAAAAATAATTGAGCCGTCATGCGGACTGCCGACAGAAGTGAAAACTTGAAAGTATGGAATAATTGTGTTTGAATTTTTATATAAATTATGGTATGATAATTAACATTTCATAATTTGTACATTAAAATTATTAACCTGGTTTTCACATGTATTAGCACTCCGAGCATTGATTAATATATACATTTTCATATAGTTTATATATTAATCAAATCAGGATGAATTGCGCAAGCGCAGTACAAAATATAAATACAACTCAATTGAAATAATAATATAGTTATTCATGTACCAAGTGCGTTATATAGATCTGTAGTAACGCACGTGGTGCATACAAGATTTTATTTTTCACGAAAAAATTATTTGATTATAATGAAAAATCGATTTCAAAATCGGTTCATTATTCCTATACTTTCCATTTTCCTTCTCATAGTAGGCATGTCATTTACTGATATTTTGACGTTTGTGAATATTTTTGTCATCATATTTAGTGAATGTCATTGCTGCTTTCTTTGTGAAGTCTTATAGAAATAATGGAAATAAAAATGAATTTACCCAAGAATATCATAGAAAATGCAGCCAAAGCTGCGAATAATTCCTTGCCGGAGAAATCCACAGTCGTATATGTCAAGGATTATTTAGTATTTAATCAATGGAAGTTGCTTCATTTCTCCTCGTACAATTAGCGGGCGTTATGATCCATAATATCCGCTCATAACGTCCTAGGGCATAATTAGTGTATTTATAGCAACCGTATCTATATTAAAATAAAAAAAAAAGTGTGATATGAACCCATAAGTTTTGCCCCATCATATCACATGTACGAAGGCCGCTATATTAAGCGTCACTAGTCTATAAGTCACGAGCATGTCGAGGTCATCGGTGACGCGAACCCATAAGTTTTGCCTCTACCAAAAAACGATCAACGCTGCTAAACAAGTTTTCACTTCAAAATTAAACAGATTCAACGTTTTCAAACCATTGGTGCGAAAATCACCTCCAATTTCCACAAACAGTAATCCTCAGTCCTTCCCATAGTTACGACATTGTTTCTTAGGTATTTCCATATTCGGGGGACTGGCTCCATTTTAATTCAAAATTCGCAAACCTGTACGAGTCACAATTCAGGCATCTATTTAGTATTCACAGTAAGTACTAGAGGTAGGTGATTAAACTGTATTTGCTTGAGATGGTGATATTTCTCATTACTTCAAAAAGAAAAGTTAATAACACAATACGAGGGTTATCTGAAAAATTTGCAGGCTTAACATGAAGAGCGTTTTACTTTAAAAAATAATCTCAAGAGAAAGATGACCTTAAACATTTATTTAAAATAAACTGTAACTGTAAATATCATTAAATATTTGAATTTGTATGACAACACATTGCAAATTGATACCAAAAAGGATTTTGTCTAAGACTAAGGTATTTATATATGCTGTTGTGAAATCTGGTAACTAAATTCAAGTGTCACCGTATCAGATTGGTTGACAATCAACGTTCGGAAAACTAAAGATGAATCACTACAGTTATATATTGAAAAATTTCAAGAGTTTCAAATTAAAATAGAAAAATTCTATCGCAGCGAGCTGCATTAGAAAAGCAGGTTTTCAACACGCATCCAGTTTGAAAAATATATTCATTAAATTATGATTTTTTTTTAATTGAGAAAAAAATGCGCCCTCTATTGTGTAAACAATATTTATTTCCTCCCCGGGGGATCAACCCCCCAACAAATTCGTACCATAACCAATCACATCCAAGGTATCATACGAAACATTTTTTTTTTTGAGAGAGGAAAAATACTATTTACGTACACCACAGTGGGTTTGATGGTGACTGTGGTAGTGTGGGACTCGGCTGTGATAAAACAACCCTTACCCACTAAAAACCTCTCTTACCAGGCACGCCCTCTGCATAGTTGGTCAGCAGATTGGCGTCCTGGCCTCCTTCCTGGCATCACAGAAACGGAACTAGGTTTGTTACCTCTACCATCGTCCTGTGGCACCCTTTCCTATTCACCTCGTGGAATTTGCGTCATCTTTCGCCTGTCTGTCCTCCAGTTCTTTCTTTTTCATGACTTCCACTATGTATTCAAAGAGTATATTCCATGTTTCCTTATTCTCCAGCATTCTCCCAATAATAGAGTCGGCATTCAACATACGAAACTACGTACTTTTTCAACCCTATTTCTATAAAATTGCGCCCTTTATCGTGTAAACAAGATTTATTTCCTCCTCCGGGGGGGCAAACCTCCAACCAATTCATATAGAAATAAATAGTATCCAAGATATCGTACGAAACCACCTACCTACAAAGTTTCAACCCTATGGTACCAAAATTGCGCCTTCTATAGTGTAAACAAGCTTTATTTCGCTGGGGGTCAACCCCCCAACCAATTCGCATTAAAACCTAATCCATTCAATATATCATACGAAACTACCTACTCACAAACTTTCAATCCTATTTCTCTAAAATTGCGCCCTTTATCATGAAAACAAGATTTATTTCTTTCCCCAGGGGTTCAACCCCCCAACTAATTCGAACCAAAACCAATCTCCTTCAAGATATCATACAAAACTACCTAGATACAAACTTTCAACTCTATAGCTACAAAATTGCGACCTTTATCGTGTAAATAAGATTTATTTTCCCCCCAGGGGAGCCAACCCCCCAACCAATTTGAACCAAAAACAATCCCATCCAAGGTATCATACAAAACTACTTATTTACAAACTTTCAACCCTATTGCTTCAAAATTGCGCCCGTTATCGTGTAAACAACGCTAAAATACATAAGCACAGACATACGAACATATATATATATATATATATATATATATATATATATATATATATATATATATATATATATATATATATATATATATATATATATATATATATATATATATATATATATATATATAGTATAATCCATTTATAATGAACTCGCTTATAATGGAAACTCGCATGTAATGAACTAATTTTCAAGTCCCGGATTAAACACGTGTAAAATACTCGGACAAGATGGACTCGTTTATAATGGAACCTCGCCTGTAGTGAACCGAATTCATCGAATTAGTCTCTCATAGGCGAGTATTTTCTGTGATTCCCCCGGCGAGTTCCCCAGCACGATGGTTTCTGCTGCAATATTATGCAGTAATTCTTTCGACCTTTCGACTTTAGCGTTTGGGGCTTGCAGCTCCGTGAATGTTATACGGTACGTTGATTCGTATTTGTCTCTGAACTTTTCAAAGATATGCTATTTCCTCCAACGAGAAAACAGAAGTGAGATGTTTTCAAAATTAAATAAAGATAAACGTATTTTGCAGATCAATTATATGGAAAAGCACTGTTCAAAGTAAAATAACTGGTTATTTTAAGAAATAATATTTTGTACACCATATTTAGCAATTAAATGTAGTTCTCTTATCATGTGTTGTTTGATTCTCATAAGATGAACACTCGGATATAAATGAACTACATCTCTTGGTCCGCTCAGAAGTCCATTATATGCGGATTTGCACTGTATATATATATATATATATATATATATATATATATATATATATATATATATATATATATATATATATATATATATATATAGATATATATGAAATTGGGTTTTTGGTGGGTGCCAAGCATCATAAAAAGTCAGGCAACGAAAAACTATCTTGGTCCTAGGTCCAACTTTGCTAATCGCACCCATTTTAATAAGCAGGTTTTCAAAGTGAAAACCTGCTAAAAGTTGAAGGCTAAGAGGCTGAAATGAATATGTTTGTCATTCCAAAATGCAGTATCAGTCAATATAAGAACTATAAGTACGAATAAAGTAATTTGGGGTCCTTATTGGTAAATAATAAGGACAGGCTGTATGCCTGTCTTTGAGAAATCTGGTGTAGATATATAAAATAAAATGTATTGATTGTGATGCTTTCTATATTTGTCGAACCGTTAGAAACATCGGCGCCACATTGGAAGAACATGTAGTCCGGGGAAGTAAGTATATAGAGAGGAAAAATTAAAAAGTAGGGGTCATAATTTTTTTAAAGTAAGTACACTGACCCCTCATCGCTTTCCTAAATTTCTGACCAAATCCCGTGAAAGCTCGAAACACAGCTTGCAAGCACATTTGAAAGCACTAAAATTCGATGATTTTTTGCTTATAACTTTTTCTGATGTACTCGCACAAAAAAAACCTAGAGATCAAATTCACAGTAAATTTTATGCCCTACACGATGACGTAAGTCGACTTTTGAAATGAAAATGTTTTCGACTCAAAATTTTCCAAAAAATGAAAATTGTTTCGAAAGGTCGTGTTTTAACCGGCAACCATACTGAAAATAACCATATCGAGATCAAGACATAAGGAAACATAGATGGTGTGCTATAAAAAATTTACGTATTTTCAGATTTGGAAAATTCAAAATGGCGGCCGCAAAAATCGAATATATATGCTTTTTTTTCAATCACGCTTCCTCTTGAAAACATTAACGATATCGAAACGCGGTTGGTTGCAATCAATAGGGGAAAAGTTTTAGTTTTAGGCATAAAATAAAAAAAAAATTTATAAATTTTTTTACATAACTTTTTTTTAAAATTTATTAAAAAAAAATTTTGTTTTTGAGTTTTTCCTCATTTTTGCATTGAAAAATAAAGTCAATCATCATACTCATACTCGAAATGTATTTGCCGTTAAAAAACGCGTATTTCAAAAAAAAAAATTACGCCGGGTAGCTGCCGCGTTCATATTCGGGCGAACGCGGCAAGACTACTGATTTATTTTTGATGCAGCCAGTGACCCAAGGTTCTTTTAAAGCTGTACTTAATCACCACACAGGTGAAACAATCTAATGCAACAATAAGAATTTGAAAATTTTTAATAGTATGGTCACAGTATGAAGCGAACTTTGAGC